>CAKAKR010043211.1:0-27544 GCA_916700685.1 Adelosebastes latens | reverse complement strand
TGGCTCCATGTGGAGTTTTAATAAAATAAGTGGAAATGAATAACTGTTTTTTTGTTTACATTTTCAATTTTATTTGTCATTGTTGTACGTCTATGGTACGAGTGTTAGGGCCGCATTGAGGAAAAAAAATAAATCTGAGATTTTGAGAATAAAGTCATAATATTACGAGAAAAAGAGTAATAGGTTTACGAGAAAAAATAGTCGTAATATTATGAGTATAAAGTCAGAAGTTTAAGAGAATAAAGTCGTAATATTATAAAATAGTAATTTTACGTGTTATTTTCTTTTTTTCTCGTAAACTTGTGACTTTATTCTCGTAATATTACAACTTTCTTTCTTGTAAAGTTATGACTTTATTCTCGTAATATTACGATTTTTTTTCTCGTAAAGTTATGACTTTATTCTCGTAATATTACAACTTTTTTTCTCGTAAAGTTATGACTTTATTCTCATAATATTACAACTTTTTTTTCTCGTAAAGTTATGACTTTATTCTTGTAATATTACAACTTTTTTTTCTCGTAAAGTTATGACTTTATTCTCGTAATACCACAACTTTTTTTCTCGTAAAGTTATGACTTTATTCTCGTAATATTACGACTTTTTTTCCCCCTCAATGTGGCCCTAATACTCCTTAGTACATTTGCACTTTGGCCCTCACTGCATTAGACTTATATACTAAATACTTAGACTATAAACTGTGTTACCTTCATCACAATGATCAAATGTTTTGCGGCTCCAGACAGATTATTGTTTTTGCCTAAAATGTGTCTTTTGATAGTAAAGGTTGCTGACCCCTGCCTTAGGCATTACAGCTATAAACATAACTTAGAGGTACATCTGAGTCACAGACTGTGCCTTTAACACATCAAGGCAAGGCAGCTGTATTTGTATAGCACATTTCAGCAACAGGGCAATTCAAAGTGCTTTACATAGACATTCAAGAACATTGCGACAAAGTGCAAAAGAACATTAAGACATAATTAAAACAGTTATAAAAACATGAAAGATTAGAAAATAAAAACAAGCTACAAATAAAAGCTAGGATAGAAGCTAAAATAGAGTATAACACACAAGAGTAAAAGCTCTAGTGCAGTATATAAGATCATTATCTGGTTTGATAAAAGGCAGCAGCAAACAGGAAAGTTTTAAGCTTTGATTTAAAAGAACTCAGAGTTGGAGTTGGTCCTGCAGGTTTCTGGGAGCTTGTTCCAGATATTTGGTGCATAAAAACTGAACGCTGCTTCTTCTGCATGTTTAGTTTTGACCCTGGGGACACTAAGCAGACCTGATCCAGATGACCTGAGAGGTCTGGATGGTTCATAACATAGCAGAAGATCAGAAATGTATTTTGGCCCTAAACCATTTAGTGCTTTATAAACCAGCAGGAGTATTTTGAAATCTAACACATACTTTATTTAATTCATCCCAGCCAGGTGAGACACCTTGTCAACAGGTACTGCAGTGACTGTGTTCATTCATCATCAGACATAGGAAACTAATCAGGACAGTCTGCAGACATTGTTAAGGAAAGGCCTGTATCTAAGATTGTGATATAGCCTGAAGGACAATAGAACAAAAAGTGCATTTCATAAGTAGCTTTCTTTCTAGAGTCTCTACTGTCACACATGCATTATATATCCGATGACCCCTGAACACATCACTGAATGGCAGTAGCATGTTGCTATGTAGCTGTTGCTAACAGTAACAGTAGAGAGCATCTCCTGTTTGATGTTACGTTACGGTTTAAATAAGCAACAAATGAGTGAAATACCTGGTCGGATGTTGAACGAACTAAAGCTAAAGTCTTCCCAGATGTCTCCTCCTTTATATTCGCCGGATAGATGATATAATCAACGTTTATAACTTGATGTTTTCAGCAGCAGAAGCAATGTGACATTTGTCAGTGCTCGGCCATGTTTAAACAGGAAGTGACGTAGTGACGACCTCAGCGTCATTGCGTCACCGTGACGCTAGATGGCGCTGTTGCACTGCTCTCCACTGAACCACTGGGAAACTGAAGGCCTACAATACTTTGCACTGTTACAAGTTTATGCTTCAGTCTGAAATATTTTTCGGACACATTAAAACTATTTTTTGTCAGCCTCGAAAATATTGAAAATTATTTTTTATTATTATGTTTTGTTTTTTTTTAGTTAGAAAAAATATGCCATCACTTATTGACATTACATTCAACACCTTATGCTTTGGTTTTATAATGTTTAATAATTTTTTGGTCAGAGGTGATAGAAGTACTCAGATTCTTAAGTAAAATATGTTATAACACACTGTAAAAAAAAATAAATCTGAGATTTTGAGAATAAAGTCATAATATTACGAGAAAAAAAGTAATAGGTTTACGAGAAAAAAAAAAGTCATAATATTATGAGAATAAAGTCAGAAGTTTAAGAGAATAAAGTCATAATATTATAAAATAGTAATTTTACGTGTTATTTTCTTTTTTTCTTGTAAACTTGTGACTTTATTCTCGTAATATTACAACTTTTTTTCTCATTGCATTCAAGGTCTTATGCTTTGGTTTTATAATGTGTAATCATTTTTTGGTCAGAGGTGGTAGAAGTACTCAGATTCTTAAGTAAAATTTGACACTTTGACAATTTAACACACTGTAAAAATCCTAAAATATCTTACATGTAAAAGTCCTGCATTCAAACTTTAAAGTAAAAGTACATAAGTCATCAGCTAAATGTACTTATCAAAAGTGAAAGTAGGCCTTCTCATTATTCAGAATTGCCCCTTTCGAGTGCCATAGGCTAATATTTTATATGGCTGCTACTACATTATATTATTGTCAAGTCAAGTCAAGTCAAATTTGTTTCTATAGCACATTTAAAACAACATGAGCTGACCAAAGTGCTTTACAGACATAGGCAGAATAAAAACAGGTCAACAGAGCAGACAACAAAATCACACACATCCACAGACAGAGTTTATTATTATTATTATTATATTTAGTATTATTATTATTATTATTATTATTATTATTATTATTATTGGTAGGCCTATATTAAGCAGCATTTTAATCTTTTAGCAGGTTGTGGTGGAGCAAATTTAAACTACTTTATATACTGCTATCTTGTAAACAGATCCTATGTTTTGTATGTCAAATGTTAAACTAGTAACTACAGCTGTCAGATAAATGTAGTGGAGTAAAAAGTGCAGTATTTATACAATGTATTACCCTAGAGCTGCAATAATTAATCGATTAGTTGTCAATTGTTAAATTAATCGCCAGCTATTTTGATAATCAATTAATTGATCTGAGTGATTTTGAAAGAAAAAATTGTTCTGGTTTCTTTACTCCTCTGTGGCAGTAAACTGAATATCTTTGAGTGGAATGTGTAAAAACAGCATACAGAAATGCTAAAATCACATCACCTCAGTACAGTCTTCCAGTAAATGCAATGAAAATGTAATTCTACCTCTGCTTTTGGTGATAAGTAAAACACTGATTTCAGTGCCTCTTCATTTGTTTCTACTATTTCACTCATAGTAGGTCTCAGTGGTTGCATGCATTAGCTATGAATGCAGCTAAATGCTTAAACTATGTGAATATGTAAATGTACTCAAATATATCTTTTCCTAAATGCAATGCTTTAAATACATGAATAATCCAGTTTCTCATTTTAGTAAAGGTCATTGAGCTGGTAGAAAGATAATATCATAAGCATGGTAATAACACAATAATATAACAAAACCAGCTGTTACATTTATAATTATGACTTTGTAAATATCATGATCTGTCGCTGGAGATTATAGGCTCTCTGGTTACAACTGTGCTGTCAGGTGATCTTTCCCATTCTCTCTTTTATGTCATTTCTATTCTACATGTATTTTGTGTCTTACATCAGCAACGCATTGAGTTTTAAATCAGTTTCCACTGTTGACCCCAGCGGAGATGAAACACTGATTTCCTGAGCGCGTTCATGAATTCAGGGGTCATTGCTTTGCCTGATGTCGTCTGAGTGCACAGAGATTTCTGCCCACTGGGAGCCCAACTACCCCCCCAGCCTTGGAACATGGTGATTTCACACTCCTGTTGTGTAAAGCTTGTTTTTCAGTGTGTGTGTGACAAACACATGGTTTTCTGCGAGGAGAGGTCACTGAAGACACACAAAAGAGATAGGCCCTCGTTTGTAATTCTGAAAATATCCTTCTGTCCCTGCGTGACTCCTCATACATAAAGCCAGTTATGACTTACAAACAGATAAAAGAGGCATTACCTAAGGAAATGTATAAAATGTTGTTGTCTTTATAAAAATTGATATAATCTTGTTTTTCATTTAATTGATTAAACTCTTGTTCAATCAAATTTATTTGAAAAGCTTTCAACATGGTTGCCACCTTGTACATTACAATTTCTTTTGTAATGTAGTCTCACTAACTTATCTATTTACCTCTCTCTCTAATTATGAACTATTAATACAGAACTCTGTAGCAGTTATTGCAAATTATTATACCATATTTAAAGGGAAACATGACGTATACTAAAGACAAAATGCCAGCAAGTACTTCATAGCACACAGTGTTTAAATCTAATATAATTGACTTATTGTATCAATCTCTCAGACGTGTATTTAACCGAAAAGAATAACAAGGATGTGAGTTTAAAAAGATTTGGGAATCTTGTCAGTTCGGTTTGTCACAGAAATAATTTCAGCAACCAAACGAACAAAATAACACAAAACACTTGGTTCTCAACAGCCAGGGCTGAAATTTCAAGAGGAAAGCGTCATTATTGAGTTGACCACGTTTTTTCTGCGGAAAAATCTGAAAATGAATAGAGGCTTTACACAGTTAGGAAGCAAACAAAATTAATCTTACATGGTGAATCGGCAATGCGTGATTATCTGAACGGTGACATTGATTCTAGTTGTGGCTCACTCTCTCGTGAGGACCCCATGCTCTTTGGGATACCAAGACAAGTTGTTCCTCCTCTAATCATCTGTGACAGCTCAGTTAGAGACGCTCAGATGACCAGATATTTTACTAGGAAAAAGCAAGAGGAGTCTGCTTTAAACGTAGAAGGCTGCTCCAGACATTGTAGGCAAAGATGCCTGAGTCTAATTTGATTATGTGAAAGAAGAAGAAAATGCCACTAATATCTTCTAAACACACACTGAGCTTGATCTTATATTGTGCATTTAGAAACAACTCTCACTGCCCCTGTAAGCTGAATTAAAGCAACATTTAAATCATTGTGAAGTCATATTGTCCTAAACTTATTAATATATTTTAATATAATACATATTTCCTTGTTAATCAACTCAAGGTTAGAATCACAAAATTGTTTTGAATCACTTCCGGCCGCTAAAACTGCAGAGATTTATATCATCTGCTTGAAAGGGGGTCTTTTGAGATATGTGTTCAAATAATTAGAAATAAGTGGAAATGTTGATTGATGCAGAACTTTGGTCACAATAGTGTGTCAGCTGCTATTCGTGCAAGGTTCAGATTTTTACATTCATTAACTCACACCTCAGGAGTTGCATAAATCCAAATTGAAAGTTCACATTTTCTGGCATGATTAGTATCTATGACACACAGGAATTAGAGGAATACTTTGACATTTTGGGAAAGACATTTATTCGTTTTTTGGTGGAGAGTTAGATAAGAAGGTTAATACCACTCTCATATGCTATTTAACATGCTATTTATTACGCTAAAACAGTATGTGAGATTTTTTGAGTATTTCCGAAACCTTAGTATGAAACCAATAGTACCCAAATTGCATACTGTTTCTGGTGAAATATTACAGTATGCAAACACTGGACACTACAGCAGCATAAATATCCCACAATGCAATGTGGTGGTGACCACAACATTCATAACAGACGTTGACGGACAGCTCTGTAACATCAATAATGCTTCAATTTAATAATTTTTATTGTCAATACTGTATATACTGCTCCTATTTTTATATGTATTGCTCTATATTCTATATATGCTCCTATTATTATATTGTTCATATTTTGCTCAACTTTGTTTTGCTTATTTTACTGTGTTAGCTGATGCTTCTTGTTTTTTGCACTATCCCCTTTGCTGCTGTACACTGCAAATTTCCCCACTGTGGGACTAATAAAGGAATATCTTATCTATCTTATCTTATTTTATCTTATCTTATCTTAAGTGTAAGTCTAAGATTTCACTTTGCTAGGCGTAACTTAGTCTTCAAAAGCCATCGTTTTGGTCACATGAGGTTGGCACGGGTTACCATGGTTACTGCTCAGTGTGTCCGAAAAGATACATTCTACCGTTTATTCACACAAAAGTATGTTGAACGATAGTACACATATTGGGTATGTAGTGCAAAGTATTTGGACGCAGCTATAGTGGAGTAATACCTGAGCAGAGAATGAAGTTGCTCTCCTTCTGTGTGTGTTGCAATCCGAGCTTCTCTGTGTTTTGTTGACATAGCCCTGCGTGCTTTTAGTGCATGTTCGTGCATGTGAGTGTGCCCCACTGGCTAGCTAACGGCCACCGCTTTGTCTATCTTTTAAAATCTCTCTTTATGGTGTCTCTTCTTGTGTATTTGACCTTTTTTTCCTGTTTTACATGCCGGTAGGTTGGCGGGTGGGCAGTGTTTAGAACGGTGTCCGTTATGGTGTGTTTTGTAGGGCTGTGGATCGATTAAAATATTTAATCGCGATTAATCGCATGATTGTCCATATTTAATCACAATTAATCGCAAATTAATCACACATTTTTTTATCTGTTCAAAATGTACCATAAAGGAAGATTTGTCAAGCATTTAACACTCTTATCAACATGGGAGTGAGCAAACATGCTTGCTTTATGCAAATGTATGTATATATTTATTATTGTAAATCAATTAACAACACAAAATAATGACAGATATTGTCCAGAAACCCTCACAGGTACTGCATTTAGCATAAGAAAATATGCTCAAATCAAACAGGCAACAACAGCTGTCAGAGTGTCAGTGTGCTGACTTGACTATGACTTGCCCCAAACTGCATGTGATTATCATAGAGTGGGCATGTCTGTAAAGGGGAGACTTGTGGGTACCCATAGAACCCATTTTCATTCACATATCTTGAGGTCAGAGGTCAAGGGACCCCTTTGAAAATGGACATAACAGTTTTTCTTCGCCAACATTTTGCGTAATTTGGGAGCCTTCTGTAACCTTCTTAATGCTACAAGCTAGTATGATATGTACCAATGAATTCCTTAGGTTTTTCTAGTTTCATATGATGCAAGTATCTTCACCCTATCTTTAAAACTGAGCCTGCTACAACCAAAAAATCACAAGTTGCGTTAATGCGTTAAAGAAATTAGTGGCGTTAAAACAGATTTGCATTAACCGTGTTATTATCTCGTTAACTTTGACAGCCCTAGTGGGTCGTTAAACTTTGAAAGAAGGAGCATATACATGGAAGGGAAGAAGACAACCTTAGGACATCCCAACATAAATAGTGTGTAGACATTCATTTGTACAGTTTGAGCAATGTTGACTATTCAATTTGAAATGTTAATGAAGCCATTGGAGTTCCCCATGGAAACTCACATGAACACTGGGAGTGCATGCGAACACTAAAAGGTCCAGATCCCATCATGAGCCAGATCACAGCACGGGAGGCCATGAGAAATTTCTCTGACCTGAACAAGAAGTAAAAGACACAGCAAAAGTGAATTTTCATTTCTTGTCTGTGGAACATTGAAATACCACATGAAAACCAACAGGGATCAAACCTGAGTCCTTGTGTTAACCACTGAATCACCCCAACCTCTTGAACGCCTTAAACCATTTTATGCTACTTACTTCTGACCACCATTTCTGCACCAAATAATACATTTTCTAAGGTAGATTATCAGTTAAACAGCCGGCCAAACTGAATGACAACCAATGTTTGTGTTGTTTTAAGTTTATTTTTTGAAAGGAACATCATATAAGATTCTTCAGCTCTGTTAGTCAGAATAATGGATCTTTTCAATCACAGGCGCCGTGTGACTTCTCGTCTGTGAGCTCTTTGTGATGCCCCGTGCTTTTTTAAGCATCTGTGTCCAGCTTGAGCAGAGATAGACGTTATGGTTGCGAAGAGCACCTAATGGAAAGGCAGGATTCGGTCACAGATGGGGGGTCAAGTGATCTCGCTTCTCTGGAAGGATCTTTCAGATGGTTGTGGTGAGACTAATTGTGATAGCATGCAAAATGGAGGCATTACTTTTATCTTCATTAACAAAGAGACTTTTTCATTTTCTCTTACTTTTTTTCTTGAAGGGTTCTCTACTCTTGCAGCCTCTGATTAAAGCAAAAATGTTCTGTGTGCTTTCGAATTGAGAGGCATGTGGTTGCTTCATGCCTCGATCAACAAAGTAGTGAATGTTGTGGGTGATACATAACCTCATTTCATTAGACAAATGTGTTAAATACTCTGATTTGAAATAACTAATACTATTACTTTGAACAGCTTTTATTTGTTTCTAATTATGTAGTAATCGTGTTGATTTACCAAAGCAAACTGTTGGCACAATGGTTCTCTGGCTCTATTTTCAAACATTTGCAAAGAATAGGTGAATATGCTGTATTTCAACCTGGACCATCATACAGTAAAATGTTGTTTTCCATCATTTACATCTTGTACAACACAACCTCTTTAGCAGCTTTAGCTTTGATAAACTAACAAACTCTTGTAGGGCTTAAACACGGTCTAATGGGATATCATGTAAGTCTATCAAAGACCAGGTTAACATTACGGAAACAGAAAGCTCATGATCAACTCATTGAAATGGGGTTGTAAACTACACTTTCTAATAGGTTTTAATGACTTTATATCTTCTTCAGCACCGGAAACGGGAGGTTGTGCAACCAAAAAAAAAAAAAATACTTATGGAACAAATATGTCTGTGTGATTAAAATCTGAGCTCCCCATTCAAGAAAATTACATTTTGAAGACCCAAACAATTACACATTTAACGTTTTTATAATCAGTAACAAGCTACATCGGAAGGTTAAATTTATCTACACTGAAGCTATCAGAGAAATTGTACATGTGCCATGCAGGATTATTAATGATGGGAAACAACATTTTGATAAGATATGGGTTGAAGAAAAAAGATTGCGCTCAATCATAGACAAAAAGAGAGCTGAGGCACGTGTAACTAATGTCACAGTCCAATGGTGGAATGTGTTTTGAGGTACTTGTACTTAACTCAAGTATTTCCATTTTCTACTACAACATATTTCGACTGCACGTAATTTCAGAGCTTTTTACATCTCCGCATTTATTTAACAGCTACATTGCAGATTCAGATTTACATACAAATCATGCGATCACCATATAAAATATGAAGCATTAAACCACCAGTATATAAAGTTCTTACAATTAGCTTCATCTCAAACAGCTACAACACTAAAAGGCTTCTTACATGTTCATGCATCAGTGATGCTGATTAAATAACATAATTTGTAAGAAGTGTAGGAGCCAGGCTTTTATTACTTTGTGTATTTGTTGCTGATAATACTTCTGGACTTCATTTTTAATGCAGGACTTTTATTTGTAATTGAGTATTGATACACTGTGGTATTTCTACTTTTACCATAATAGAGGATCTGAATACTTATTCCACTACTATTAAAATCTGTTTTTACAGAACAATGTAGTTGCTTTTAACAAGTGCTATTATTTTTGCCGTGATTATTTTAGATTATGTGATTCCTGTATGTCTGTTGTTGTTGTTTTTTTGGTATGTTTTTCATTGTGATGTTATCCGTTATACCGTTTGTACTTGTATATGAAACTTTTTTTACTTGCTGCCGATCTTCACCCGGACTCCCTGGCACAAGAGGTATAGTATCTCAATGGGAGCTCTCTGGTTAAATAAAGGATGAATTAGTCCAGCTAGTACAAAAGGAGTTCACTTAAGGCTGGCTCACACTAAAAGATTTTTCAAATCGTAACAGATTTTGAAAATGTGAGAGACCCCCACACATAACGACATGTTATGTGTAATTTAACGGTTTGGCCAAAACAGCACACCACACAATAACAGATCACAATCACGAACAACAAGAGTCCTGACTAAAAAAAAAACGGAAATCTCGCAAAATCTCTTGCGATCAAACGCGACTTTAGTGTTAACAAAAATGGCGGAAGAATAAGCAATGTTGTTTTTTTGCACTACTTTGTACTGAAAATTCACGATGGATTCACGAGGATGGATGGATGAAGTCATGGAGACACGTTAAACAAACATTTTGTTGATTGCGGTGGTTGTCCTTCTGCTTCAGTCAGCTTGGTTCTTTGTTTTTTCCCACGTGACTGTGTCATCGGCTGTCCTCGGGGTTCCCCACAACCAACAGGATATCCGATCGTAAATACTGAACATGTTTATTATTTACAATTTGAGATCGGTGAGGCCGGGATGGACTTCCGAGCCAATCAGGGATGTAAAAAACACTCTTAACATACCTCACACCACAGGAATATCTGGACAGATAATCATCAAAAAATCTGGGCATTGCTGACGATCGTTGGTAAGGGGGGGAATCGGGCCCAAAATCGGCTTGATTCTCGTGTCGTGTGTACCCGGCATTACCCATTGGTTGCTCCTTTAATTCTATTTATGTCTAATTACTTACTCAATTTCTATGTTCAGCACAGGGGAGTAAAATGTCTCAGCTATGCCTTCATCACTATTGCACAATAGTCATTTAATTATATAAACTCGGAAAAAAAAGTTCGGAAACTTGTGTTTGGTCGATTATTTCTCTGTTGTTACAATGCTAATTGGCATTGTATTTTACATCGTTGGAAAGCCTGTTTATTTACCTTCACAATGATGTCCAACTTGTAAGGATCATGCATTTGTGGGATGAGCAGCACAGCTGATTATGTGGGTAGCGCCCAAGAAAAACTTGCCAAAATGCTCTGCCAATGGTAAACAAGACATACTATAGTATAATATATATAATAGGAACTGCAAACCTCTATTCAAGAATGATAATGCTTATTGAAAATAAATATTTTTATGAAGAGCCACTAGTTTTTCAATTGACGTTATGAAACAATTAACCTCCGGTGTGAGCCGACAGGGTCACTATAGCCAGTTAAAGGTAATATTTGGTCGGATTCAGTCAGCACATCACATTGTGATTGCTGCTCTGAGGGTTCGTGACCTGCTTCCTGTGCCGCTGCTCTCCCCAGACCTCAGCTGGCAGAGCTGAAACGGCAAAGCCACACTGGTAGGTTGTGTGAGAGGACAAGTGGATTTGGCATGCACATCAGAGCGTGATACCCAAGAATTTTGGTCCTATCACATGCCACACACACACAGACACACAGACACACACTCACACAAGTACAACACGCACACAGAGCATTCTTGGTCGTGTAAAATGGATTGTAACACTGGCCGCTGTAATGAAATGATGCCAGCAACCCACAGTATTCCTTTACAGACAAACTCTCTAAAGGTTTCAGTGTACTCTCAGTGTCCAGTGTTGTTACAGCATTAAAAGGAGGTTTTAACAACTGTATTTTTTGTAAATAATCTCTGTTTCCTGTTCTTACTACGGACAGGGGGAATTGTAAGGCAGCTCATTTCCCTTATGTTCAATTTACAGGACAGAGCACAAACAGGTTTACATTGGACAAACTTAAAAGTGGATTTTAGTTTCATTTGACCAAGAAAAAAAATGTTTCAATTAATAGAAAAGGCCTTCTGGTTGTTTTCTAGTCAAACCTTTGAAGGGATTTTGAGCAAAGTGACAAATATCGTCGGGGACAAATTCTTCCAAAATACTCGTTCACTGATTTAGTCTCAGTCGTGTTCATGCATGCTTCGGGGAAATCTGTTCATCTGTGATCTTTCACATTTAGGTGTTGGTGTAACCTGTTTATTGAACACCCAGTAGCAACGCAGAGATTACTCCTTGTGTAACTGTAATGATGCCCCTCTCTTAGCAAACTGACACTAAACCAAAAGGTGCCTTATCTTAGGGACATCGTAGGCGGCCATGACAAGTTAAAATGTTGCATTATCTCAATGCGTTTGTGCCGGTCGGAGGCGAATCATCAAAGACACGAGATCAGCGGTTGGCTATGACATGGTACCTTGTTTATGCACGACTCGGAGTAGCAGGCATCGCGTTAAACTCTCACGACCAAGGCCATCCTCGCATAAACAAGCGTTAAACAAACTGGTGTTGAAGTTAAAGTGTGATCTCGGGTGACAGTAGAACAGAAAGAGGTGCTTTATTGGTTTTCGGTTGTGTTAAACAGAAGAGGACAGGTGAGCTCTGCTGCGGGGTGATAAGAGCCTCGGGATGTGCAGACAACAGGTTTCTTAACGCATTGTTTAAGGAGGATAAAGGAGCGCTGTTGCACCTCCGGAGGAGACAACAGCCATCGTCATGGCTTTGTCATGTGCCTTGTAGTTCGTATTTATTTGTTCACATGGCTTCAAATAGTGAGATCGCTCTCATTTGAAGACTTCAGGTTGTCTGTCTCGGTGAATTGTCCACTCGTCTCTATTGTCCTCCACCTGTTCCTCAGTGATCAAACTACACTCTCTCCTACAGACCTCTATCTCCAGTGTCGCATCACTAGTTTGTTCTGCTTGTGCCAAGTGAAGGTGCTATTGAGGATACACTGAATTCACACTATAATGAGCAGTGACAGGATGTCAACCCCACCAGCCCGCCGCTGCCACCCCTGCACCCACCTGCACCCATCCAGCTGAGTCTGCCTGTTTATGTGATGTCACCTCGCTCGTTTCCACAGAGTTGTTCTCTCTGCTGAGCCGATCGGTCTGTTGATGGTGTTGCAACAAGGAGGCAACATCCACTCTTGTCTGCCCAGCTTCGCCTGATATGACTGATTTGTCTCCTCAGTTTTACCACAGTTGTACCGTCGTTTGGTATTTTCCATGTCCACTTTGTCCTCCCTCTGATACCTCTGATCTCCTTGGAAATCCAAAGAGAGCTGCCCTCTCTATGTGGCCTTTGGCTGTGTTTGATCACTGGTTGAGTTATAGATGTCTGCATGACTCATAACTCAGACGCCAGACTCAGATGTCAACATAACATATGTTGTTTTCCCCGCTTCCCTACCACACGTTGTGTGTGAATAGAGTACGTGGTGATGTAGGAAAGACTAAGATCGTTGCGGGATATCTTGTGCTCTATACAGCAGACGTTTCCAGGCTTTTTTTTTATCAAAATTAAACAATATCCACTTGAGATCAACCAAAAGAGTGATTTTCTCTACTCTTGATTGTTTCATTTTTAAGGATTTTTGCAGCCAGAAGAGGTAAAAGATTTCAGTAGGTAACAAAAGAAAAAGAAAAATATGACAAAAAATTGTGTAACAGATCTTTTATTCGGTTATTATCCCGTCGGTCCTCAGATTCAGGGTTGGGAACCACTGCCTCTCTAAAGCAGTGGTTTTCAAAGTGGGGTCTGGAGACCCCCAGGAGTCCTTGAGGGGGTCCACAGCAAAAGGAGGAATCATTTATTTTCACTATAATTCCATCCGTAAATAACACAATGACTATGACTATTTTGGTTGTGGGTTTGTCTGTAATAAAACATCTAAAAGCAAAAATCCAATCAGATGGGGGACCCTGGGTCAAAATCTTATCAAATGGGGGTCCGTAATTTGTGTCAGTTTAGGGATCCTTGACGTGAAAAGGTTTGGGATCCACTGCTCTAAAGCACCATTTCAAAAAAGGGTCTGTAATACTGAATTGTTTAAGAGTCTTTATGGTTGTAAGAAACGGAGTTATTACATTTTCCAGACTAGCTGCCTCACCTTTGCTGACCTTATTTTATTATGCCTCTGTGTTTCCTATATATGTACTGTATAGAGCCAGCTAGGAGGAGGCTGAACAGTGGGAGTTCAAGCAAGGTTCACACGTAGGCTAACTTGTTCCAAATGAGTGTGAGGAATGCTCCTTGCTCTCCTTATTAACCAAACATCACCTTGTCAGACCCTACATGCCTGTTCAGAGCTCCTCCCTGCGCCACACATAATGAGATGAATATCTCAGATCAGCTTTCTTTAGTTAAAGTTACAACACTAAGTAAGCTTCTCGCCGGTCTCCTCCTAAGAGCACATTTTATACGCTCTCTCTCTATCGTGATAAAATGATTCCCATAAGGAAGTGATTACACATTTGGGTGATTCTGAGCAGATGTGAAAATATCTCAACAAGTTAACAAGGCTGTGGTGGAAGTGCAGATCTTGTCACTGTTGTAGCAGCGTGCCGCAGCAGTATAGAGGTAAACTATGAGGGGATGGAAGATGATGGAAAAATAATTGTTCATTACTTTTTGAGGCTTTATGCACTCAGAAACTTCCTTCTTGAAATCTCTGGGTCGCAGTTTATCACTGTGTTGTTACACGCAGGCAGATTTCACATGCAACACTTTCAAATTCCACAGGCCAGCCATCTTGGGAGAGAATAAGTAGCTTATGATTCATGTGTTGGGTACAGATGTTAGATAATTTTTGAAAACAGAACTTGCCTTCAGCATTAATGTGCCCACCAAATGGAAAAAGGCTTCAGGAAACTACTGAATTAGATTTATGAAGTTCTTTTATTTTTTATAGTTAAAGGCCAGCAGGGATTGTAAGACTGCAGGAGGTTTTTTTAACCCATTTGTGCCCAAAACTAAAAATTTTATTTTCCATTGGTGGAAGTGTTCTCTGGGCTTGCATAAGCACAAATGGGAAGACATTTTCAATATCAGTCAAACTGTTTGACTGAAAAGTGAGTTTTTCTCATTATACTATATCCAGTCTTTGGGCACATGATGGGACTACTGTTTTTGCCCAAATACTAGATATAGTATGATAAGAAAATGGCCGTATCTCCCAAACTACAAGGAACTCAATCAAGTATTCGGCATCTATGAATTCATAACAAGTTGAATGTCAAAGATATGCACACATATGCAGTGTAAAAAAAATATTTCATATGGAAAACATTTCATAAACGCAATGTTGGTGTTTTTTTCAGCATTTTTAAAAAATCCTGACTTTGACTATTAATAAAAGTGTGATTTTTCATGTGATCTAAACATTGATATAATCAAAGTTGTACTGTTAGATACTTGCCCACAGTATGTCCGAACCAAATTTCAAGACTTTGGACCAATCAGAACAAATTTTTCCTTATCATACTAACTAACTAATTAAGAACTAAATTGTGTATCATACCTGCGTTTAACATCCTGTTTTTTAAACGCCAGTATTTTATATATTTCACAGTCTATCTTCTCCCCTTTAAATAGGGGCCACATTTGAAAACAAAAATTGTGTGCTTATATATATATAGTATATATGTGTGTATATATATATACATATTTATTTATTTATTTATTTATTTATTTATTTATTTATTTATTTATTTATTTATTTTATTTTATTTTATTTTTTTTACAGTACGCAGACAATGCAGAACAAAGGTCTATCAGCTCTGACAGACTTCTTTCAGAAAGTGAATTTTCTGTTGTAAAAACCTATAATCTAAACATATTCTGCACACTATTCAGTAAAGACAAAAAGTGTTTGATTGCATTCAACACTCCCCCCCTCACTTACTAAAAAAAAAAAAGCACAATTTAAATACAGTAAAAAATAATGTTTATATACACTTAATGCCTGTGCTTCTCGCCTTTGTTCAGCTCAGACAAAGATAAAGCCTGAATTGGTGATGCCTCTCATCAAAGGTGTTTTCTCTTTGTGCTCCTCAATGTGAATAGCTAAACGTTGTGTATAGAGAAAATACATGTAGATAGGAGAGAGGGGGGAAGTGTTCACCTACAAGCAAAAAAGAAACTTTGGTAATTGCCATAACACAAATAATGAGAGGCTATGTAGGAAAGTGTTTGAAGAGCGGTCCTGATCAAGATAAGATTGGAGACAGTATCATGAGAGAGAGAGAGGAAGTGTTTTTCTGTCTGCTGCATGCAGCTGAAAGGAAACTTAAGTGACAGAGTTACTTATATGAGCCAGACGCTGAGCCAAAACCCTGCAGAAACAACCAGGCTAAATGGAGTTTAGGGTGTGATGAGGACGAGTGGGATTCAGACTCCACTTGTGGTCAGATAAGACAGAAATGTAATGCATTTGCACAAACATTAGATGCCCAATGTGGCTTTTTTCTCCACATAAATCAATTGATTGAAAAAGTGGAACAGTAGTCGCCCACTAGTGGACATGGTGCCACAACAGTATTAATACACCAACACTAAAAAAAAAATATCTGAAAATATAGACCAACTACAGGCCTTTGCAAAATTGAAATCAACTGTTTATGCTGCAGTGTTGAGCTCCTGTTTTTTTTGTTCTTAATGAAAGTAAAACATTTAAAGAGGAGGCTGTAATTGTTCTATTCAGCTCCTCTGGATTCAGTTCATTGCAAAGCTGAAGTTATCATAAATTTAGCAGGATTTTAAATTCATCATCTGGCCTCTTTTGAAAATATCCTTGAACGTGGTGTTAACATCAAGAAAAATTTGAACGCAAACAAACAAACAAGTGTATAATAAAATGCCATTCAAGCTCTGCAATAAATGCTGCCTTTGTTGAGCTTGTGTAGTGTGACTGCTGTCATTCAGCTGTAAAGAAAGTGGATGGTTTTGGTTTTAAAGGTTGTTGTAGTTCATGTCCACCTCCTGAATGCCTGTGTGGAAAAAAAGAAAATATGGTAACTGATCTATAGTATACTTAACTTTTTATTGCAACAGCACAATACTAGATCAATATTCTTGAAATACCTAAAAAACAAACAAAAACATTTCATTTCATAATCATGTAAAACGGTGCATTCAGCTGTAAAGTCCATGTTTTTGGTTTTTAAAGGTTGTTGTAGAGGCATTCATGTCCACCTCCTGCATGCCTGTGTAAAAAAAAAGAAAATATGGTAACTGATCTATAGTATACTTAACTTTTTTATTGCAACAGCACAATACTAGATCAATATTGTTGAAATACCTAAAACATTTAATTTCATAATCATGTAAAAAGGTGCAACATTTCTCTGCAAACTCCATGGTTTTGGTTTTTAAAGGTTTTTGTAGAGATGTCCACCTCCTGCATGCCTGTGTGGAAAAAAATGAAAATATGGTAACTGATCTATAGTATAGTTCACTTTTTATTGCAACAGCACAATATCAATATTCTTGAAATACCTCAAAACAAACATTTAATTTCATAATCATGTAAAACGGTGCAACATTTCTCTGCAAAGACTCTTTTTCTTTTTGGGTGTAATTATCAACAGCTGCGTATCAAATGAATAACAGGCTAATAATGATTAGGATAACAGAGGCCAGACCTGATGCTGGTGAACCAAATGCAGACAATATTATAGCTTTATTTGCGTGTCTGTGTGATTTAAAAAAAAAAAAAACATACCTGTTGTATAGCTTCAGTGAACTGTGTGCGTAAAAAAAAGACCCATGTTTTTTTCCATGTGAGAAATGTGCCATTGTTTGGCTTCCACATGATTGATGCTTGACTTAATCCAGTGCTCTTTGCTTCTTCCCAGGAGGCTGAGTCGGTCTCTTTGTGCTCTGCTGTCCCATGTGAAGCACACCAAAGCTGGAGACTGAGGGTCAGAGCTGTTCGGCAGGCTACCAGATCCTTCCCACCGGCACATCTGCATGTGAAATCGCCATTTCACCCCTCCACACTCCCTAATTGTTGCAAAAATTATTTGTGAAATTGCCTTCCACCAGGAGTGTTTTCCACGGCAATTGTCACACAATTTTATATGCACGGTGGGCCCACAGAGTTGACACACGCACCTCATGCTTTTTCTGCCATATGTGCTCCTTTTATTCCACTTTAATAGTAGAAAATTATTATTATTATTTTTTTTTTTTTTAACAATTACCTTTAAGCAATTATACTCTTATACTGGAGGGTATAAGTCAACCTGTTGTCATCAATAGAAGGGTCGATCCAAATGTTGTAATTACCACCAGAGCTTTATAGGAGCGATTTAGATGTTCATGCTGCGCACATTGACTTAATTGAAAGGTTAACGAGCTGAAAGCATCTTATATAGTCCAACCTTCAGCATGCAGGCTGCTTTTGTCCATTCACACACCAACAGCAGCAACTCCTGATTGTTATTATGGGGCCGTGATTTTTTTATTCTCATGAAGCTCTGTGTGGTGCACATTATGGAGGAATAACTTCGGACATATATATATTTACACTTTTACACTCGGGAAGTTTTATCGAACAGGATGGTGAATTAATTCATTTTTCTAAATATGATTTTAATCGGACTTTAATGATTTATCTGCTGATAATATGAACTATTATTACCAACTTGCATTTTTTTTTTTTTTATTAAATTATTTGTTTGAATTTCGTTGCCATATAGAAGCAGATTTTAAACTATATATATATATTTTTTTAATTTATTGACTTTTTTCTTATATCAATCAAAAAAAGAAAGAAAATAAGTGATAATTTTAAAATAATTAATATTCCCCCAGGTTCAGAGCATGCTGAATGTCAGAGGAAGCAGACCCATTTTGACTTTATAGAATAACATTTAGATATATAATAACATTTTGAACTGGTATCTTGGTGTATGTGGTCTCATGAGAGAGGCAGCAGTGAATTAAAAGTGGAGAGTGTGTGTCTGTGATTGGTCGGTGCTCTGCTGGCTAAACCCACTCTCTTTCATCCATAAAAGAAAGGCCAGGCAGCCTATGGGAGCGCTCCTCTGTCTCCTCCTACGACATGCACCAAAGTTGTCCACTTAAACTACTTCCAACCAGCCAGCAGACATTATACTGAACCCAAAACTACACCAAGGGGAAAAAAGAATAACATTTATTCCTCCAACTCAGATAACACAACTTTAAGCGCTCCATTTTTTGCAGACGTCCCTGTGTAAAAGGGATTTATATTTTATTTGTAGCAGCTGTTATTTTTTTTTAATATATATATTTATATATATTTTGGCACGTTCATCGAGGAGAGCATCACTTATTTTTCCCCTGGTGGAAGAAGGGCTCGTCCAGTTGGGATTTGGGATTTGACAGCAGACTGAGCATCATATTGATCATTTTTGAAGACATCCCGTTTTTTGACTTTGGACTGGAGTCCGTTTTGTGGTTCGTCCAACCGGCCAGATGATGGCTGCACTACCAGGAACGATGCCTCGGATGATGCGCCCTGCTCCGGGCCAAAACTACCCGAGAACCGGCTTCCCTCTGGAAGGTAAGAGAAATCACAACAACCTGTCTGTGTTTCATGTGTTTGAACTTGTGCTGCATGTGTGTGACACAACTCATCAGTCCTCCACTCTGTCAGCGTGATAATAGTCTCACACATGCTGGGAAATAAAAAAAGGTGCATGGGTGAACAAATGCGACCTCCAGTCAGTGATGATTAAAGTTAACAACCTGAATCAGAAGTGAATTATAGTTGCAGAAGCAGCTCGTGCCACAACCTTTTAAAATACATTATATTACGTGTGTTTTTATTCAGCCTAATATTATAATATTTTTTATTAATTTATGTGTTCAGAATATATTTATTTGTAAGTGATTATTTGTGTTTAAACATCTCTCAGTAATTAAAGCTTATTATATAGTATCACTCTGAAATATTTGTATGAAATGCAATTTTTATTTTCTTATTTTATGTTTTTTGATGCTTTATATAGAGACATTGTATTAATAATAATTATAGGACCAGAAAATGTTTTTATTTTGTATTATTCTTTGTACTCAAATTTAAACCAGCCTGACTTTAATTTATCTCCATAATACTTGAGATGACAGAATAAGCAGCTGTTTTTTATTGTTATTATTATTATTATTATTATTATTTTAAGAGACATTTTTATAAGTCCAGCTTCATTTGTTACACACACACACACACCAAAAAAAAAAAGCAATCTAATTGGTAATTTTTTTTCTGAAAAACTTCGATGCCCACACTCAAGTCGTCTGAACATATGGGGCGGAAAAAAAGATCACTTTGTATTTGCATGCATTTATGGGAACAGTTTTCCCATTACAGCCCAGTTCGTGCTCAAGTGCTCTGGACTGAAATGTACAAAAACCACGTAGCTCGCGAGTTCCTCGAGCCGAGGGGATTTGTTGAAGTGTCCTGCTGCTGCAAATGGCAATAACACACACACACACAGCAAAGAGACGACTCAAAGGATCACATCAATATTTGTACAGCATGACTAGGAATAATCAAGGTCTGGAAGTGTCGCCCTCTTTAGTGTCTCTTGAATGTGAAATTGGATGCTGAAGTGTCCTCGGATACACAGAAACTGACGCTGGATGAATCTGGCACGACGCGCTCTTGAAAATGTCTAATATGATAATGTGCGTAAACTGCGCACCATTAAAAAGTCAGTAACACAGCAAACAACGCCACTGTTCAACAGGAGCTGAATCATATTGAATCATCTGTTTCCATTACAGTATTTGTATGTTTTTATATGTATTAAACTAGTTTTCCAGTGGTGTTAAATACCTCGTTTGTAGTGTCGTTCAGACCTTTTAATGGTTGGTCTCTATAATATTACCATTAATGCATATTTTACAGTTTTGTCTTTTATTTTCAGTATCTGTTTTGTAGCCTACATTTTTTTAGGATCACAGTTTTTGTTCATTTCTAAAAAAAATGCCTCTCCATCTATAGCTCACAGTGAAGTGGACATGTCAAAGAACAGGTTGTTGTTGTTGTTTGTGTTGTTTTTGAGACTTTGTTGTTGTTTATTATTGGTGTATAGTGTCCACTCCTCTGGGCCAAGGTAGAGTGAACCAGCTCGGCGGTGTGTTCATCAACGGGAGGCCGCTGCCAAACCACATCCGACACAAGATAGTGGAGATGGCCCACCACGGGATCAGACCCTGCGTCATCTCGCGACAACTCAGAGTCTCTCACGGATGCGTCTCCAAGATCCTCTGCAGATACCAGGAGACCGGATCCATCCGTCCAGGAGCCATAGGAGGCAGCAAGCCCAGGGTGAGTGGAGGTCCATGAACACACCTGGGTCTGTGGGGGGGTCACCTGAGTGAGCTCAAACCTGCATGATGTATTACAACATGATGGAGGGCATGCGTCAATGCATTAATCAATTTGCACTATCTGTTTATATCATGTTTATTTTTGTTTATAGCTTATTTTGTATATTGTATATATTGGTAGAAATTCAATTTTTTTATTCTTATTTTATTCTAACGTTTTTTTTTATCTATTCTTTTGTTATTATACTGCTTATTTGCACCAACAAAACCAAAGCAGATTCCTAGTGTATACCTCTTACACCTGGCAATAAACACCGTTCTGATTCTGATTCTGATTCTGATTCTGATTCTGATTCTGATTCTGATTCCGATCAAGACAAGACATGATGTTAGACCTCCTCTGTTTTTGGAAGTTTTTGGGATGTCTGAATAATAATAATAACTGTAATAATAATGGGCCTAATCTTTTTTTTTTTTTTTACTCAAACTTTATCTAACCAGTGACTTATGGCTCCTAAAAATTGTAATTATATTTACATTACAGCCCACCTGTAACATTCCTTACTGGTCTTAACACAACTGTGCAGCTGATATTTTGTTCTTCTTAAATTA
This sequence comes from Adelosebastes latens, assembly GCA_916700685.1. Lineage (NCBI taxonomy): Eukaryota > Metazoa > Chordata > Actinopteri > Perciformes > Sebastidae > Adelosebastes > Adelosebastes latens. Next base: position 5,925 of record CAKAKR010043211.1, on the reverse strand, counting down.
TAATATAAGAAAAATAAAATAAATAACCTACAAAAAAAGAAAAGAAAATTAAAAACACTGAGAAACCAATTCCTATAATATCAATTTTATAGTCTATGTGCTCTGGAGTGATTGATTATTGTACATATTTAATACTAAATAAAGGGCATATTTTTCCATTACAGTATTTGTATTTTTTAAATTATATGTACTAGTTTTCCAGTGGTGTTTAATATTTCGTTTATAGTGTCGTTCAGACCTTTTAATGGTTGGCTTATTTGTTGGTCTCTATAATATTACCATTAAAATGCATGCATGTTTTAAAGTTTTGTCTTTTATTTTCAGTATCTGTTTTGTAGCCTATATTTTTTAGGATCATCATAAAAATGCCTCTCAATTAAAACTGAAATTTCTTCCCTTTACACATCATTTGAAACCTTAAAGCAGGTGGCAACTCCTGACGTGGAGAAGCGGATCGAGGAGTACAAGAGAGAAAACCCCGGCATGTTCAGCTGGGAGATCCGGGATAAGCTGCTGAAGGACGGGGTGTGCGACAGAAGCACAGTTCCTTCAGGTGAGGCTTCATCTGGTAAGCTGCACTTTTTTTTTTTCCTTATTACGAGCGAACACTGCAGCATCACTTCTGAGCATCACTTTGAATCCAACATGTTTTAAGCCCGTTACTGATAATAATAACATGTTTGAGTGTAGCAGGAAGCACACCTACAGCTGTGTGTGACCCAGAAAAAAAAAATCACTCTATTGGGAAAATGTGCCTTTAGTGCTCGATAGTTAATTTTCATTATTGCATTTATTTATAGTGTTATTTTTCCTTTAATAATATAGAATTTTATTTTTTATGTAAAACTTTTCCTGTGCTTTTTTTTTTTTTGTCCTAAAAAAAATGTATGATAGGATTACATATGGTTCTTTTATGGGTTTTAGAGCTAATCACCCATTTACCTTTTTGTTGCCATTAGTGAGCTCCATCAGCCGCGTTTTGAGGGCCCGATTTGGCAAAAAAGATGACGAGGATGACTGTGATAAGAAGGATGAAGATGGAGAAAAGAAAACAAAGCATAGCATCGATGGCATCCTCGGTGATAAATGTAAGTTAACAGCAGAAACTATATGGCCCTTTTGCATATGTCTGAAATAACAAATTATCATTATTATTATTATTATTATTATTATTATTATTATTATTATTATTAGAGCCTTGTAAGCAGGGACTTTACTTTCCTCTTGGGAAATAGTCCCACATCCTCTCTGCAGCTAAACGCAGAGAATGTATTCCTGCTTTTAACTCCGAGCCAGCAGTTGTTCATTCACTCAATTATTTATGAGAGCCTTGGCAGAAGGTATTTAACTGCAGAAAATTAATTTGTGTAGCGAATTCCTCCTCATTCATTCATTCAGTCATTTAACGACCTCTAAACGACAGCTGACAGTTGACCCATTTCACAATCGATGTCAGCTCGCTGACATTTCACCACTTGTCAGTTAAAGTGGAAATCAATGTTCATATTATTATTATTTTGCTCTATTAGTAATTAGCTGCGAGGAGGGGAGAATAAAGCTTTGACGCAGGTATTCGCTCTCAGTGTTTATCAATAGTATTTATAAGCTTTATAATAGCCTTGAATGTTTTGTGGTGTATAATATTTTTGAAGCATATTTTATATTTTGTTTTTTACAAATTAAATATAATAGTACACGCGATAAATAACGCATGGGGGACATTAGAAGGAATTACTTTAAATTAGAAAACGTTAGATTTTATTTAATTTTACAAGATGAAATTAGGTAATTAGAAGGAATTACTTTAAATTAGAAGATTTATCTTATTCTAAGTTATTTAATTTTACAAGATGAACTGATTTTATTGTCATATATTATTTTATTGTCACATTATGTTTAGTTCTTCACTGTTTTTTCTTGCTCTGGAGTGAAAAAAAATGCTTTCAAAACGGCTCTTTTGATGATCAAATATGAGTGAATGGGAGTTTAGATAAGAGTTCACAAAAAGCCTCCCTTTTTTTTATCCTCAAAAAACACACTGCCAAAAAATTTTCAAACTTGAAGATGAACTTCACGAGCAAACCCTCCTCATCCATTGAGCCTTTTCTAGAGGGAAGAGTCCGAGGTACAAAAGCAAATCCTGGAAAGCAGGAGAGTATGTGGACTCCTCCATTCTCATTCAAACACATCGGGTAAAAGAGAGAGAAAACTTTGGACAAAGGGCGAGCAGAGACATAAAAGGAGATGAATTATTCAGTGCGCCCCGCTGCTAGATAGTTTTGTAATTTTATATAATGGAGAAGAATCAGTTGATAGCGTGAAAACGGTCCTTTTTTCTGTCACACCACTAACGCAGTAATGTTAGGCGAAAAAAAAATGTCACAATTTTTGGTGGAAATGTTTCAAGTGTCCATATAGATGGTTTGTAAAACCTGCTGGCTATAAATGAGTCGTTACGCACAACTGTGCCGCGTAAAACTGTGCGTAATGTGATATAGTTTGACTTGTAAAGTGTTTTAACTACATTATAGATTAGAGACTTTATTGTCATTGTCATGGAAAACAACGAAAAACAGTTTAGCAGCTCTTGGCAGTAAAAGCAAAACATTAATCAATCAATCAATCAATCAAAATGTATTTGTATAGCCCTTTACAATAACCAAAAGGTACCCAAAGTGCTTTACATTAACATCAAGAAATAACAGGAATAAAAACATAACGTATCATAAAATCATAAAAAGGTGCATAAAAAGCACAGGAAAAATGTCACTGCATGGGCTACTAGGTATTATAAGCCAATCTAAATAAAAAAGTCTTGAGTTTAGATTTAAAAAGTCAGTGACAGTGCGTATATCATATTAAAAGCAAACATAAAAACATTCAAATCAAAATATAGACAAATAAATGGATGATAAAGTGCCATAAGGTGCCATGATTATGGTTCAGCAGCTAGTGTTAACTACATTATCATTGCATTATTACTGACTTGTCTACTGTTGGTACAACATATCTACATAATGTTCCTGCTTCTGTTTTTTTTTTCTTGTGTTTTAAATTGGGACTCAATTACGTTTCTATAAAAAGAGACGCACCCTGCATGTGCGTAAAGCAGTTTATTCTACCGGCATCCGGATGGCATTTAATAATGTTAATACTTATTAGAGTAAGCGCTGGAGACGCTGGTTGCTGAATAGGTGTCTGTGTTCGTGCCGGGTGTAATAGCTCCTAGGCATGGTAAGAAATGTATTTATCCCCAATCAGCCGCTCACTCTGCGAGTCTGAAGCGCAGCTCTTATGTGGAGAGGGGTTTTAAAGCAGATTAAATACAGCCTTTTATTTCTTTTCACTTTCATCTCTGAGCGGAGCTCACAGTGGCTCGCCCAGGGCACAAAATTCATGAGATTTCTTTTTTTTTTTTTCGTTTACTTATCCAGATTTTTAAGACTTTATTTATTTATCTATTTGTTTATTAGGCCTATATATTTGATTATCTCAGAAGGTTACGTCACGGATTTATCCCAGCTCTAATCTAGCTTTATTGAACGTGTATTCAAACTGCTAAACCATATTACAGTATTGTAAATTTCATTTTGTTGCTGGGAGTCAAATGTTATATTTCTGAGAAGGATGTAGTGGGAAGCTATAAACGTACCAAACTCAGCTGTATATATGCTCCGAAAATAATAATAATAATAATAATAAATGTATTTATATAGCACTTCTCAAAACAGATGTTACAAAGTGCTTCACAAGACAATAAAAGCAGATAAATAAAGTAAAAGATATGGTAACTGTTAAAACAGAACATCAGACAATAAAAGCAGATAGAGTAAAACAAATATGGTAACTGCTAAAACAGAAAACCACAGAACATATCAATAATAATAGAAGTGGTAAAATGGTAGGACAAGTTGATAAAACAAATATACAGTATATATACATAAATGTGTATAAATGTACACATGCGTCCAGAAACTGATGTATACATACATATATTTATACCCTTCTACTTATAGGAATGCTATCCTAAAAAAAAAATGTGTTTTCAAAAGTTTTTTAAAAGTGGATACAGAGTTAGATGATCGTATCTCTATAGGAAGTGCATTCTAGAATCTCTATAGGAAGTGCATTCTAGAATCTCTATAGGAAGTGCATTCTAGAATCTCTATAGGAAGTGCATTCTAGAATCTCTATAGGAAGTGCATTCTAGAATCTCTATAGGAAGTGCTGTCCAGAGTTTGGGAGAAAATAGTTCCACCTTTTCACGCTGCTGTATATTGGCTCTTTTTTATTCTGATAATTGTTGATCACCTGAGTGGAGATCTTGGTCTGTTTTGCGCAGAAATTAGTTGTTGGGCACTTTAATTTGTTATATGCGTCTTTTTAAATTCTGTGCCAAAGTTTAATTACGCGCAAGGAATTTTGGGTAAATGTTGCGCCACATCTGTGCAAACTTGGACATCCTTTTGTTTTTGCGCCACACCGCTCAGAGAGAGAGAGAAGGTGAAACATCTGCCACACTAACACAAACCAACCTGACCGTCACATGAGCTGCAGACAGGCGATGGACACTTCAGCAAATCGCAGGATTACCTGCAGGTCCTCAATCTAATTAAACAGATGTCAGGTGGGATTATTTCCGAGCATCTGCGAGGAGAAGTGACAGAGAGGTGTGAGGATGTCACACAGACCAAAGATACAGGTTAGGGTTGGCTAAAAGGAGGCTAAATATATATTTTTAGTGTGAATGAATGTGATGCGTAAATCATGACCTATACACTTTGTTTCAAACATAAACAGTTGTCTCTAGATTTCCTTTTTTCAATTTCTGTTTTCAGTGTGTTAATTTACTTTATACATCAACCAATTATGGAAAAAATATGTTTTTCTTTTTTAGTTGGCATAGGTGATAGCTATCTGTAGTCTTTTTCTTATGATTGTAATAAACATGATGACATGTCTCTGGGAGCATACAACAGCTGCTCAATAACACTAGAAATAATATCAACATTGGATAAAATAGTGAGCACATTAGTTATTTTAAATTGCAGTTAGTTCATTGGCTGTGAGGTAACTGCAGTTATCTCAGTCAGTATAGGCCTCTATTGGTGTAACAAATTTATATTTTAATGGGCTAAAATCATAGTTTTTGTTGACACTGAATAGACCTGTTCATTTTTTTTTCTCCATTCATCCATGTTTGCACTACAATAATTAAGGCTTAAGATGAAAAAATAAAATAAAGAAACACAAAAAGAATAATTCCTGCTGTTATTAAGGATAAACTGGGCCTATAGTGATGAAAAGTGAAAAGCTGCCCCCCCCCTCCATGCTCACGTCACAAACACGCACGGACACGCACACACACACACTCCTTTAGCGCACGCACGCGCAGCCAGTCTCTAAGTGTATGGTAATATAATGTAGCTATATTTCGGGTCTAAAGCCGTGCTGAATGAGAAGGACAGGGGAATGAAGCGAGAGACCACTTCAAACAAATCCATCTGGAACAGTGTGTGAGAGAGATTCAGTGAAAGTATGGGGAAGTTATTTAGCTATTAATAACGTTTTTTCCTCAGGCATTGAGAGTGACTCCATCTGCACTTTCTCGCAGCTATTTGGCTGGGTGGAAATTGAGGGAGACCCAAATGTTGGGCAGAGATAACATACCCATCATAGCCCAGACCCTGCGCTGTGCTTCACTGCATTAAACTCGGATTAACCTCCATGTCCCTGCAGCCACTCCAGCCACATTTCACTGGAATTTACATCGGTAGGCCTACATTTCTCCTTATAGACGGGGCAGGAGCTGAAAGACACCACATCATAGGTAATAAAAATAAAAATAATAACTCATAATAATTTATAATAATATAATATAATAATAAAAATAATCTTAGGGCTGTTTGTTATATAATAATAAGT
>CAKAKR010043210.1:9462-25990 GCA_916700685.1 Adelosebastes latens | reverse complement strand
GAGGAGTCCATGCCTCCACGGGTCAGACCTTCAGAGGTCTAGTGGAGTCCATGCCTCCACGGGTCAGACCTTCAGAGGTCTAGAGGAGTCCATGTCTCTACGGGTCAGACCTTCAGAGGTCTAGAGGAGTCCATGTCTCCACGGGTCAGACCTTCAGAGGTCTAGAGGAGTCCATGTCTCTACGGGTCAGACCTTCAGAGGTCTAGAGGAGTCCATGTCTCTACGGGTCAGGAGGGGAACCTACTGAATATTAGGCAGCTGGTCATCATGTTATGGCTGATCGGTGTGTGTGTGTTTGTGTGTCTCCATCAGAAACACTGCGACAGGCAGAAAGCAAACCTGAGGATTCGCTTCAAACCGTCTCTCTTCCAACATGTCGGCACCCACTCGTCTCTGGCTGGAAAAATACAGAAACTCAAGGTAACCAATGAGTGTGTGTGTGTGTGTGTGTGTGTGTGTGTGTGTGTGTGTGTGTGTGTGTGTGTGTAGGGCTGTCGCAATAACGGCACTATTGAAATACCGCTCTAATGACAAGCCAACCGCCACGACCTCTATGTTGTTTTTTTATTCTTTGCAATGGGAGCGCTGCGTATTTACTTTATGCTACAAACGCCAGCAGCGTGACGAAGTGCTGAGCGTCTATTCAGTTAAATAGTTTATAACGGTTAACGGTTAAATAGTTTATAACGGTTAACGGTTAAATAGTTTATAACGGTTAACGGTTAAATAGTTTATTATTGACATCCCTAGTAGCAATGCTGTGCAGTCCTTCATAAAGTGGGACATCTGGTCACCCTAAACTACAGTGGGAGGAAAACCTCGCTTGACACAGTCGTGCACTACCTCAACCTCCACCTCTTACTGTACACTTCTGTACATACAGGACACAATATGTATTTGCAAATCTGAGCTGCAGGATGGTCCAATGTATTCTCTCAGATATACGCCTGTGTGATATATTAGATCTTTCTGCAGCAGACTGGTTGCACTGGTTGAACTGGTTGAACTGGTTGAACTGGTTGAACGGTTGAACTGGTTGAACTGGTTGAACTGGTTGAACAGGTTGAACTGGTTGAACTGGTTGAACTGGTCGGCTGTCAGAGTAAAGTTTCCTGAGGTTCAGAGGAGGTTCAGTCCGGCGTCTCTGGAGAGATGAAGATTGAAAGCCTCTGCAGCCTCAGACACAAGCGGCCGTATCTCACAGCGGTTGGCAGCTTCACTTCCTGCCAGCAGCAGCAGCGTCTCGCCTCGCCTCTGATTACTGCGTTCAGAGAGCGATGGGTATTAGCCCCGCCGACTGCTGCCGCAGTCTGCTCCAATCAATCGGATATTGATCGGTCCGTCCCGGTCCAGCGCCTCCTTGATGTGGAGATTGAACCACGGAGGCCGGCCTGCATGGGGCCGTGTTCAGATGGAGGCTAAACACAGCTATTACCCTCCACAACTGAAACGTTCGCCGCGCTTCAGTCAGAAAATCAGCCCCGAGGTTTAAAAATCAAAGTTAGATTGAAAGAATTAAAGTGGGATTTATTCGTCTGTAGAGAGTCCAGAGATTTGTTCTAATGTGAGAGACTTCTCTCTGCTGTAATAAGCTACGTCACCTCACCTCCACCTTTGTTACTGACAGTGAGCAGTAATCACTCTCAGGACCACAACATGGCGGCTGTCAGGAAATATAAACGACCTCTGGTGTGACCTCAGAGGATCAGCCCTACAAACACAAACGTCACTGAGTGATGAAGTTACACGATTGGTCGGCCGAGTTTTGGAGTTTCCTAATTGGTTGTTGCTCTTTCAAAATAAAAAGGCAGGAAAACTCCTTTATGCAAATGAGCCGGTCCAACGCGACGCGTCCGGCTCACGAAACTTGGACCAAACTAAGTGATCTAGTTGTAAAATGAAACCAGATCCAGCAGTGGCATCATCGCCTATTTCTCATTTTTCAGAAGCAGATTTTGGTGGATTGTTTACATAGAAAAGAAAGTTAACGAGCAGGCCGCCATGTTGTTTCCTGTTTGAAACGGCGAGCAGAACACCAGGGACCAATGAGAGGGTGCTTCACCGCTTGAACAGCCAGTTGAGTGGAGCAGCGCGTCCCCTAGCGAAGGACGTATATTATCAAGAAGTGAAAGTCAGTTGGTCGTTCCATTGCAGCAGCTGAGCTACGCTTCGGCCATTTTGGACTGAAAGACTTATAATAAAATAAATTATAATAAATATGCCAAGTGTTTTCAGTCCAGTTCAGGCTGTTGTCCAAAAAACACACTCTTCATCATTAAGAAGCAGCTTCATCAATCTACTGATAACTAACCTTTAACTCAACCAGGATAAGGACTTTGGGAAACAGACCCTCCATAAGGGTCACGCCAACCCGCTGGCGGAGGTGACGACCAGCCTGAAGACCTACCAGCACTTCACCCTGGAGAAGGCCTACCTGGGGGAGGACTTCTTCTGGGCCTTCACACCCGTAGCCGGGGACTTCATACGGATACGCTTCTTCACACCGGTCCGCATCGAGAGGTCGGTACCAGGGGGTCACAGGGTACAAGGTCAGAGGTTACTAGGGGTTACAGGGTACAAGGTCAGAGGTTACTAGGGGTTACAGGGTACAAGGTCAGAGGTTACTAGGGGTTACAGGGTACAAGGTCAGAGGTTACTAGGGGTCACAGGGTACAAGGTCAGAGGTTACTAGGGGTTACAGGGTACAAGGTCAGAGGTTACTAGGGGTTACAGGGTACAAGGTCAGAGGTTACTAGGGGTTACAGGGTACAAGGTCAGAGGTTACTAGGGGTTACAGGGTATAAGGTCAGAGGTTACTAGGGGTTACAGGGTACAAGGTCAGAGGTTACTAGGGGTTACAGGGTACAAGGTCAGAGGTTACTAGGGGTTACAGGGTGTTAGGGGTACCAGATGATACCAGGACAGGATAGGGTACTGATTCAAATAAAACAATTTGATTATTTCATATATTATATATAATAAAATATATAATAAATATTCTATTAATATATTTTAAACCGACCTTTCCTTCTTTGTCCTTCAGGTATTTCTTTCGGAGCGGGAACATCGAACATCCGGGAGACAAACTCTTCAACACGTCGGTGGAGGTTCTGCCGTTCGACGTGAGTCTCTGAACCAGTTAACTTTACTTTAGTAGAGTGACGGATCGCTGCCTCCTCCTCCTCTGTGGTCGACGATGAGACGAAGGCTGATGAAGACTGAGAGATTTCTAGGTTGTAGCGGCTCAGTTTTAAAGCTAGAGTGAAGATACTGGTATCATAGTAAACTAGAAAACCTGATGAATCCATCGCTACCAACCTCTGACCTCTGACCTCTGACCTCCAGATGTGTGAATGTAAATGGGTTCTATGGTTCTAATGTGAGATTAATTTTCCATTAATGGTGATTCAATATTTGAATTGATTGACAGCTCTATATATGACTGAAGAGCTCAGTGGGATACAGCAGAGACATGGAGAATGTAAAGGTCTCACGGGGCTGAAGGAGTTAATACATGATGTTTGTACAGAACTAACTTTAATTGGACATTATTAAGTGTTTTTATTATAAAGTATAATTCATAGTGAACATGAGGTTGTTTATGTGTTTTCCAGAATATTCAGGCGGATAAAGAGGCCTTGACAGAAGGGAGGGAGAAAACACCAAAGTACCATCGGACAGAAGACGGATTCATCCGGATAGGTGAGTGACGAGACACAGAGAGGCTGTCTGGTCCTTTTTCTAAAACCAGGTGTTGATCTTCAGACGGCCCTTTAAAGGTCCCATATTGTAAAAAGTGAGATTTTCATGTCTTCTATATTATAAAGCCGATTTAAGTGCTTTATAAATACTGTTAAACTATCAAAACACTCAATATACGGAGAAACACACACACAGCCCGTATTCAGAAACTGCGTTTGAAACAAGCCGTCAGGATTTCTGTCCATTTGTGATGTCACAAATATACAATATATAGACCATTACACGGTTTTAAACGTAAAACCTTCTAACTGTGTCCCAGTTTGTTTCCTGTTGCAGTGGATGTGAATGACATCAGCTGACAGGAAGTAAACAAGGACCCAAGATGTTGCCTAGCAACGCAATTCTGTTGAAATGCACTAAAACGGAGCGTTTCAGAGAGAGGGTGAATACAGGTATATTCAGGCAGACAGTATGAGGAAAATAATGTTTTTTTTTACATTACAGCATGTAAACATGTTCTAGTAGAAACAGAAAATACAAGTAAGAACCTGAAAATGAGCACGATATGGGACCTTTAAAGAAGAGAGGAACAGAAAATATGTCTTCAGTCTGGAGTCTAATATCAGATCGGTTCTCACAAAGATACAGGACCACACACACACACACACACACACACACACACACACACACACACACACACTGAAGGGTTTATGAGACATTTACAAGTTGTTCCGATGACGTAAAGTTCACTGTGTTTGGTATAAAACTCATTTTATTTTACGACAGTTATCAAAGTTATAAAAGCAGTAGAACAGCTTCCAGCAGCAGGACGACTCGTAGCTGCAGGATTTAACTTGATCAGATGATGTTGATGTTTGTGATGAACTGAAGGATGGAGAGTAAATCCTCCTTCTTAAAGAAATCAGTGGCGTTAAAACAAATTGATGGCGTTAACTTTGACAGCTCTAGTATAGATATATCAACATGAAATAAAACCCAACGGTTCTCATACAGAACTTCAGCAGCTGGACTGAGATGACGCAGATTTACAGGATCAAAAAGACTCTAAATAAATAACAGTTTGACTTACTTTAGAAATATTTTTGTTGTTTTAAGAGTTTTATACACAATCACTAAAAACAGATAAAAATATCATAGTTTTGATCCAAGATAGTTTTTATTTATTGTTTACGCTCATTTCACTTTAAATTCTTACATATTATTACATATTTGTCTGCTTAATACAGATGTTTCTTTATATTCTTTCACAAACTAGTACTATAAATGAACTTAAAATGTACTTTAGCACCATATCAATATCAATATTATGATATAATATTACATCCCAGGATTAACATGTTCATACATGTGACCCAGTTTAATCTGGAAATTCAGGATTTGAAGAAGGAAGTAAAGAATTAAAGGAGGTTTTAAGAAACAGAGGATGTGGAGTTCAGGAGGAGATGAGGACACTTTTTAATGTGACATCATAAATTACCAGCAGCTCTTTATCTCCTTCATCAATATTTCAGAAGAGTCGGCGGATCGATCGTCCGGTTCTGCTTCACTCTATTAATCTGAGCTCGCTGCCTTCAGACGTCCTGCAGAGAAACACTTTATATTATCCCTTAAATCACCCTTAAATGTTTCCGTCCAACACACCAATCTTCCTTTAAAAAAGCCTTAAAAAGCCTTAAAAAGCCTTAAAAAGCTGAGGGTTCGTTTCAGGGGATTAATCATGATTTATTCATTTATTGAGGATTATTAATATGAGAAGACTAGTACTTTAATGTACTCTGCAGTACTCTGATGTACTCTACAGTACTCTAACGTCCTTTACAGTACTCTAATATACTCTACAGTACTCTAATATACTCTACAGTACTCTAACGTCCTTTACAGTACTCTAATATACTCTACAGTACTCTAATATACTCTACAGTACTCTAACGTCCTTTACAATACTCTAATATACTCTACAGTACTCTAACGTCCTTTACAATACTCTAATATACTCTACGGTGCTCTAATGTCCTTTACAATACTCTAATGTACTCTACAGTGCTCTAATATATTTTACAGTACTCTAACATACTCTGCAGTACTCCCGTGTACTTTACAGTACTCCAACGTACAGTGGTATTACTGTAGGATTATTAATATTAGAAGACCTTTTAGATTTAAACAAAGTCCACTGAATGAACCTGATCAATAACTCTGTTTAATATACTTATAATATATGATATACTTTGATCTCTTGCTGTACTTTGGTCCAGACTGAAACATCTCAGGAAATACTGGATGTATATTTAGTCACACGTTCATGTTCCCCAGAGGATGAATCCTCCTGAGTTTCTCTGTAGCGCCTTCATCAGGTCAACGTTTGAATTCGTCCAACACAGTACAATCTGTGTTTTCTGTGTTTTACTGTGTGTTTGTTATCGTCTGTGTTTTATTGTCTTCATCGTCTGTGTTTTATTGTCTTCATCGTCTGTGTTTTATTGTCTTCATCGTCTGTGTTTTATTGTCTTCATCGTCTGTGTTTTATTGTCTTCATCGTGTGTCTCTGTTTCTGAGAAAAGCTCTCAGGCAGCCGAACACGTCTCTGGATATTGAATGAAAACCATAATACCCACAATAATAACAGATAATACTCCGTGATAAACAATAACAATAACCCCCGACGCTGCTCTTTGTTGGGATTACGGTCACACACTCGTACCTGGAAGCATCGCTGCCAGCAGGATAATCCCAGTAAATCCTCTGAGGGATTATTGCTCTGTTGAGGTGCAGAAACACCAAAAACCACCGCTGAGCTGAAATCAGGCTGAACGGCGGCGGGAGGCCAGACGGGCTCCGACGGAGACGAGTGAACGTTAGAATAACAACAGCAACAGCAGAACAGCCTCACAGAACCACAGGGGTCACTTAATGGACTTTAATGGGTCTCAATAACCATTAATAACCCCGTAAATCTGCACAAAACTTTAATTACTCACCTCCATCAACAAATCCCTTAAAAACCCTTAAAGACACTAACTCTCACTGCTGCCTTTAGATATGGACGTTATTTAAAGACAGGGTTGGTAATGTGTATTTTAATTTTCTTTACATCCCGACAGCAAATCAATAAATCAAAAGCTCTGAGCAAAGAAATAAAGAAACAAGGAAAAAATTACATTTAGTTTATGTTTAGTTTATGTTTAGTTTACATTTAGTTTAGTTTACATTTAGTTTAGATTACATTTAGTTTATGTTTAGTTTAGTTTACGTTTAGTTTACGTTTAGTTTACGTTTACATTTCGTTTAATTTACATTTCGTTTACATTTATTTTATATTTAGTTTACATTTAGTTTAGTTTACATTTAGTTTAGATTACATTTAGTTTATGTTTAGTTTAGTTTACGTTTAGTTTACGTTTAGTTTACGTTTACATTTCGTTTAATTTACATTTAGTTTACATTTAGTTTAGTTTACATTTAGTTTAGTTTACATTTAGTTTAGTTTACATTTATTTTATATTAAGTTTACATTTAGTTTAGTTTACATTTAATTTATATTTAGTTTACGTTAAGTTTATGTTTAGTTTATATTTAATTTAGTTTACGTTTAGTTTATGTTTAGTTTACGTTTACTTTAGTTTACATTTTGTTTAAGTTTAGTTTAAATTTAGTTTAGTTACATTTCATCATTTCTTTTTACATTTTTTAAACATTTTGTTCAAAGTTGAGCTTTATTATAATATAACATGCAGTTGTATCCTCCTCGCTAGCACGCTACAAACAGAAAGTATATAAACAACTACTCATATATTTTAAATTAGAGTAGAATAAAACACTGAAACGGGCAATTAAATAGAATAAAGTATATACAAGCAGCACAAAGATGAATAGTTCTGTAGATATACAGAAGAAACCGACCTGTGAGACAAACTACACAAAGTCGATCAACACCGTTCTTATTGTTTTTGTTTTTAAAAGTGGTCGCAATGCATTCTGGGAAACCGGTGTGGTGATTGTCCATCAGGTTTATGATCTCATCGATCTTCTTCATCTCTTCTAGGAGCGTTCAAGAACGGGATCACGGAGGGGGAGGTGGACCCCACCTTCGGGCCCCTGGAGGCCATGCGTCTCTCGGTGTTGACGGACTCGCCGGTCTGGGTGATCCTCAGCGAGGTGAGACCACCTGGACCGGAACCACATTAAAACCAGAGTGACCCACAACAACTCCTGTTCTTATCTATGATGAAGATAGTCAAAGAAGAAAGGGGTCCTTGAGGAGGTTTCTGAGGGCACTAAGGGTTTGAGTTCATGGGTTCCTGCAGAGGTTCTAGAGGTTTCATTGAGGGTTAAAGGAGTTCTTGAAGAGGTTCAAAGGGTTCTAAGCATCCAGGAGGGGAAGTCTCTAGGAATGCCATTCTAGTGTGTAACAGGATTTCAAGGTATTTGGGGGGGAGGGTACAAGGGGTCTTGAAGAGGTTTCAGTGGTCCCAGGCATCCCTGGCATCCTTGGAAATCAGAGGGTGTTATGGGAGATTCTAAGAGTGCTTGAAACTGGTGTTTTGATGTTTGATGGGATTCCAGGCGTCCTTGAGGGGGTTCCTGATGGAACTTGAAAGAGATGCAGGAGATATGGAAATGCCTCCAGCCGTCTGTCAGGGGTCCCTGATGAGGTGGAAAGGGTCCTTGAAAATGTTCCAGGGGATGTTAGGATGTCAGATATAAGAGACTTTCAAATAGACCCTTTTAGTGTCGCCGTCATGACGACGTCACGGTGTTAGCTGGAGGCTAAACAAAGGAAAGACTGGAGGCTAACACTAGCAGTGGGCTAAAGTTACACATCTAAAATGTCATCTTGCTGTGTTGTTGGGTGCCAGTTGTGAAAAATATCCAAAAATTCTTATTAAAATATGTAAAAACAATTAGTGAAAAATGTCTGAAGAATGTGAATAATATCCCAAAAAATATTATTTTATTTTTATATTTAAAAAATCTTAATAAAATATGCGGAAAAATAGTGAAAAATTTGAAATATTATATTTAAAATATGTAAAACAACATTGTGAAAATTGTCTGAAAAATGTGAAGAATAGCCAAAACAAATGTGAAAAATATCCAAAAATTCTTATTAAAATATGTGAAAACAATTAGTGAAAAATTTCTGAAAAATGTGAAGAATATCTAAATACAATTGTGAAAAATGTCTGAAAATTCTCATTAAAATATGTGGAAAAATAGTAAAAAATGTCTAAAAAAATGTGAAGAATATCCAAAGAAATTGTGAAAAATATACAATTCTTTTTATTAAAATATATGAAAGAAATTTGTGAAAAAAGTCAGAAACAATTGAGAAAAATATCCCCAAATTCTTATTAAAATATGTGAAATACAATGAGTTCATTATTAGACCAGATTCTTGTCTTTTCAGTCATTATAATTATTTTCAAAAACAAGCTTTTCAAAAAATCAAACAGTAGAATAAACAACTGGAACCTCTAAACATCTGGTTCATTCAAAGACGTCCAACGCCCAAAAACATAAAGTCCAAATTAACTGGAAGAATCAAACGATCAAAGAAGAAATAGTCCATTTTGTTCTGCGAACTGGTGTTAAAGGATTAGTTTCACTGCTCCAGAGAGACTGTGGCATGCAAAGAGTTCAGTGTGAACGCCTGACCTCTGACCTCTGACCTCTGACCTCCCTTTGAGGAGAAAGTCTCTCTCCATGTTAACCCTTTAAAGAATGTCCGCTTCAGAGAGGAAACACTGAATATCTAAACCAGTATCTACGTGTTCTTACTGGATCATTTACCTGTATGCTGATCCAGGTTCATACTGGATCATTTACCTGTATGCTGATCCAGGTTCATACTGGATCATTTACCTGTATGCTGATCCTGATTCATACTGGATCATTTACCTGTATGCTGATCCTGGTTCATACTGGATCATTTACCTGTATGCTGATCCTGGTTCTTACTGGATCATTTACCTGTATGCTGATCCAGGTTCTTACTGGTTGATACTGGTTTCTGTAAACTGGTTCCTGTGGTCTCGTCCTGCCTCAGATCTTCATAAAGAAAGCCGAGTGAAGCTCCTCTCCCCCCTCAGCGATACCTCAGCGCCTCCGAGCGTCCAGCCGAGCTGACCCGGAGGCCCGTCGGCTGCCGTCCTGCTCCAGTCCCGCTCACCAGATCCACACCGCGGTGCCACAGCGCCGCCGTCTGGCCGGACCTCGCCGCTGCAGGACTGAACAGACCAGAGACTGGACCACGGATCACTCAGACAGAACCAAGCTGTCGATGCTGTAATTAAGAGTCTGTATTTATGTGTACATACAGGAAGGTAAATGTTAAACACTGGTAACGGTCGAGGCGGCGGGCGACAGCGCCGCCCGCGTCCACTGAAACTGCTGCTTCAAAGACTCAAAGGCCTCTTTCTGATCTGCAGACGGTCGGTCCGGACCTTTCTACCGACACTACCCCCCCCACAGTAACCATGTATGTGCGTATATGCGTAGAGAAGTACACACTACCATAGGAATGCCCTCTCAGTGTGTAGATGTGTGTCCGTCGTTGCTGCTCGTCCGACAGCGATCTGCCTTAAAACCGAGACCAACATCAGATTTACTTCAAACACAGACGAGCCCCGGACTGACCAAATGTAGCCACAACGAGTACCCACAATCCTTTGCTGCGACCTCGGACCTTCTTGAAACTACTGACGGTGACGGCTGGTATTTTACTTTTATAAGGAAGTATTTTAAAGTTGTTTTATTCTGAGTTTACTGAGGCCTTCTCACTGACTACTGCTCTGCTTCACAGTACTTTAATGTACTTTACAGTACTTTAATGTACTCTGCAGTACTCCGATGTACTTTACAGAACTTTAATGTACTCTGCAGTACTCCGATGTACTCCACAGTACTCTAATGTACTTCACAGTACTGTAATGTACTCTGCAGTACTCTAATGTACTCTGATGTACTCTACAGTACTCTAATGTACTTTACAGTCCTCTGAAGTTCTCTGCAGTACTTTAATATACTTTACAGTACTCTAACATCCTTTGCAGTACTCCAGTGTACTTTACAGTACTCCAACGTACAGTGGTAATACGGTACTCTACAGTACTCTTATGTACTCTACAGTACTTTAACATCCTTTACAGTACTCCAGTGTACTTTACAGTACTCCAACGTACAGTGGTACTACGGTACTCTACAGTATTTTACAGTACTCTACAGTACTCTACAGTATTTTACGGTACTCTACAGTACTCTAGTTTCCTCTGCTGTACTCTGTTGTACTTTACTGTAGTATTTCCATCCAGACGTTCACATGTTTCCATCTTCAGTCTCTCA
Organism: Adelosebastes latens; assembly: GCA_916700685.1. Lineage (NCBI taxonomy): Eukaryota > Metazoa > Chordata > Actinopteri > Perciformes > Sebastidae > Adelosebastes > Adelosebastes latens. The sequence continues at coordinate 14,926 of CAKAKR010043210.1, read as the reverse complement.
TCGACACGTTTGGTAATAAATAGTATAAATGATAAAATACTGTTGTTTAATTCTAACTTCTCTGTAGAGACGCCGTCTTCTTCCTCTCGTATTAATGTCGTCTCCTCGTGGTCCTTCAGATTATTCATTTGTTTTCTTTTCATACTTTGTTTGTTCCCTCGGTTCAATAATTGGTTCCCTCAAATGATGTAAATTATTATTGTTATGATCCTGAATAACGAGGTTTCACATCCAGAATCAGTAATAATACACTCAACATGCAGAATTCACATTGAAATATAACCAGTTAAACAGTTAAATGATGTTTTTATGTGACTTTCATTCATTTTTCAACCTAATTTAACCCCAAAAAACGAGTCACCTTCAAATCAACGAACCCATCGAGTCCTCCGTGATTCAAACGCACCGAATTATTCATTAAAGGGAACAAACGAAGTGATTCAAGAGAACAAAATGACTCATTTAAAGGAGAGATTCAGCGGAACATTTCCTCCAGAAGAAACTGGACTTTCATTCGGACGGAGAACCGACCCAACAGAACTCTGATCGGAGCGTCTTCAAGCTTCAGGAAACATCCCGAGTTTTCTTTTCTTTTCTTTGTAAGATGCACTGGAATGCATTAATATAATCTTGTGTTTGTCTTTTGTATCCTTTAGATAAACTCTATTTAAATGATCTCCAACGTCTATCCAATCTGTGACTTGTAATAAAGACAGAAATTTAAATGATTTTATTTATTGTTTTGGGCGGGGGTGTGGGTTTGTGTTGAAGGACTCGGGGAGGTGTTGGGGGGGCAGATTTCTGTGAATGTCATCAGGTTTCATCAAAGAGAAAATGATGAAATCCCGACGTCACTCCTCTCTGGTACCGAGCTGATTAATCACAGGAGAAGATGTGAATTTATTTCAATTTCATGCAGAAAAAAACACAAAGTGACAGGAAGTGATCCTGAGAGGCTCTAAAAACTGTGCTCTTCACAATAAAAGTCTTCAATTTCACAAGTTGCAATCAAAATTTAGCGAGCAGATGCAGAGAAAATGTTCGTAATGACAAACAATGTGGATGTTTTTCTTCTTTCCTTCAATAATGACTATTTGAACAGAGATAAAAACAGTAAATATCCGGGGGAGGGGGGATAATTTGGGTCGAGGACGTTGAAAAGCAGCTTCATGGTTCATCACAGTGAATAAAAGCAGCTTCATGGTTCATCACAGTGAATAAAAGCAGCCTGTTGTTGAGGGGTCTGATGAGGAGGCGGTCACATGGGTCACATGGAGGAAGATCACATGACTCACACAGCTCACAGAGAGTTAAAGGAGAAGTTCAACAGTTTGGGAAATACTCCTGAGAGATGTTCAGATGGAGATCAGTCTCATGTTCAGCACAGAAATGGAGGCACAATGTGGTTAGCTTAGCTTAGCATAAAGACTGGAAACCAAGGGAAACAGCTAGCCTGGTTCTGTCGCTCACTGATTAACACATTATATCTGATGTTTTTTAAATCTGTAGAGACTGTAATGTAATAATTTGTGGTTTTAGGGGGGGTTAGGTGCAGGAACTATTTCTTAGTTAGAGACCGAAACCTGTGAAACACCTAACTCCCCTTAAAACCACAAACTGTGGAGTGTAGCCTACAGATTAAACTAACGAGATACAACATGATAATATATTTTTTTAATTCACTTAAAAATCCATTGAAAGTTTGGGTAACTTTGGTTATTTTGCATTTATGTATTTAAAATGTTGCGATATAGGGTGAGTTGCCGTAAAGTGACGCCTCAGCTCCAGTGGGTGTACTGTAGGTCTTCCTCAAACAAATAAAAAGTCAATAAAACTATTGATATTTAATGTCTTTCTAATATTCCTAAATGCTTCAAAACAATTATATTCATTATTATTTATTTATCATTATCTATAGTCTTATTGTTTGTTTGATGTTGGTCGATTCTCAATGTAACATCCACACATAAGCCTCGGTTTTATAACAGCAAAAACACTAAGTGGTAGAATTACTGAACATGAGTGTTTCCTACATTAATTAAGGTGATTTTTAGATCTTTTAACAGACGTCTCAGTGTCCCACATTCCAGACATGACTGTCCCACATTAGGAAATCAAGATTTGTCTGAGAAAACTTGGCATTAGAGTCCTGATATGTCTAAAGTGTCTTTTATGAGTGTGATATCTGCAGTTTCTTTCTTTTTTTGGTTTGATTAGGACACATCGTTATATATATATATATATATATATACGTATATATATATGTATATATATATATTTATATACATATATATATATACATATATCTATATTTATGTATATATATATCTATATATAGATATATATATGTATGTATATATATATATAATAAGCGTTTTCAGTCCAAAATGGCGGCCGTTGTCAGTAAAACCCCGGAGTTTCGTTTCTTCTTCTTCTCTTTGGTTCTGTTTTATAATAAAATCTGTTAGCAGGGCTTTTCATCAGCCGCCATCCAGCCAATCAACGCGCACTTCCCCCGCCAGCTCGACCAATCAGCGCTGTCCACGAGGTTCAGCTCCGGAGGGGGAGGGCCCTGTCTAACCGACCGAGCCAACCCTTCAACCAATCAGCTGTTGACAGTTGACAGGAAACGTCAAACGGTCCCTCTCGCGGACCAATCAGCGCCGAGCAGGTGGGCGGGGCCTCCCCCTCAGTGAACCACGTGACGTGACGCTGCGCAGCAGTTCCCAGGCGGTCACATCACAGAGCCGGAGAGGTGAGTACACAGACACAGATAATAGCACTCTGTATCAGGGTTAATACAGCCTTTAACCGGGTTAATACGGGGAGACACAGCGCTGTCTGACAGAACACCGCTCAGTTAACCTGTCTGGACAAACATTAGATAAATAAATAACATTATGAGCCGTTAATAACGAAGCTGCGAGACTACAGCATGCTGCTAGCACCAGCTAGCATCAGTTAGCATGCTGCTAGCATCAGTTAGCATCAGTTAGCATCAGGCTAATGAAGGCTAATGCTGTTATCATCAGGCTTCTAGCATCAGTTAGCATCAGGCTAACTGTTAGCATCAGTTAGCATCAGGCTAATGCTGTTAGCATCGGGCTAACTGAGGCTAATTAACTACAGGTGACTCCAGCTAGTTAGCCTGTCAGCATGCTAGCCTGTTAGCATGCTGTGTTGGCCTTTCACTAACATGTAATTGACTCACACACCAAGCATTTCTCTCTGTAGTTAGATGGTTCTGCTCTCAGTAGAGGTGATGCACCTGCTGTGTTTATTATAATGAAGCTAACATGTATCTGCTTTGGTTAGCAGCTAAGCTAATCTAATCTAATCTAAGCTAAGCTAAACTAAGCTAAGCTAGCTGCTAACCAGTTGTTCCTCTGAGGACACTCAGCAGAGATGAATGACCTGATAAAGATCATTAATATCAGATGAAATGATGAGAGAAAGAGGTTAAAGACAGGATGTTAGAAACAAACAGATGAATGACTGTCAGTTAGCATGTTAGCATGTTAGCTTCATCTGTCTCTCCATCATAGCTGCAACCAAATAATCAGAATCACAGATTCTAAAATGTCAAAAGATATTCAATCTGTGAGGCTGGATTTAGTTAAACCAGTAGAAAAAGGTCTGAAGCTGCAAACTAATGATTATTTGCAACCTGTCAATTAGTGATCTGGATCAATCATTCACTTTAAACATGGAGGAAATGTCACAGATTGACATATTGTGAGGTGATGATGTGTCTTCAGATGTCAACAGTCAAAAAAACAAAACAAAATATTCAGTTAATATTATTTAAATCAGAGAAATCCTCGTGAGAAGGTATTTGGGCTTGTTTTAAATGTCTTAAAGGATTACTTTATCATTAAATCAGTTTAGTTTTCTATCAATCGACTGATTGTTTCAGCTCTAAAATGATGCACAAGACATCTAGAATATTTATTTTGGATGTAAAGGTGCAGCCTTTAAAACTGCACGTTTCATATTTTACTCTTTACTATAATAATATTTTACTTTAAACATCATATGTTAAATGACGTGTTGAAACAAACGAACACAGAATGAATATGATATACTACTTGATAAAATGTTCTAACTCAAAAGCAGGATATTTATTTTTATTTGCTTGTTGCAAATTGTAGTATGTTAATAGTTGATGGTTAATAACATCTAAAATAAATAACATCTAAACCCTACATTAACACATAGAAGGCCCCTTTTCAGAAAAATGCAAAGCAACTATTTAAATGTTGAATTTTTGCCTGCATTTAATTATTAATTTACGTATTGTTTAATGCCTTCATCAGTGTCGAGAACATTTTGTCCTCTTGAAATTAACTGTTAAAAATAAGTAGGACTGTCAAAGTTAACGTGATAACACATTAACGCAAATTTATTTTAACGCCACTAATTTCTTTAACACAACTTGTGATTTTTAGGTTATAGTAGGAAAACCTGAGGAACCATGTTATGATTGGAGCATATTGTTTTATGCTAAATGCAGTACCTGTGAGGGTTTCTGGATCAATATCTGTCATTGTTTGGTGTTAATTTATTTACAATAATAAATATATACATACAGAGCAGCATATTTTCACACTCCCATGTTGATAAGAGTATTAAATACTTGACAAATCTCCCTTTAAGGTACATTTAGAACAGATAAACTTGTGCAATTAATTTGCAATTAAATATTTTAATTGATTGACAGCCCTAAAAATAAGGTAAAATGCCCTTCAACACGTTCCCCAAAGTCACTTCATCATCCAGTCTGACGTCCTGCACGACACCAGGACCTGAATATATTTGGACTTATTTGGCAGTGATTCAAAGGTCTGGAAGCCGGTTACACCAAAACCCCCGACGGTGTTCAGTCTGCAGCTGTTAGAAATCCTCATTCAAGAGGCTGGAAGCAGTAATTAATTATCCTTCAACTGGTCAATTGATCACTAATGAGTGTGTAGTTTTACCAGCGTGTCCTCAAGAACGGTGAAACTTGGGCACATTTATAAAACGGTTATAATCTTGCAGCGACTTTGGTTAAAGCTCCAGCTCTTAACAGAGTCAGAACCAGGTTGATGTGTTTAGAGTTGGGCTTTGTTGCGTGTTGAGATCCAGCCGAAGCCTGCAGCAACTCGACCGGTTCAACCTGCTGGTTTCTCTCCAGTATTCAGGGCGGTGTGTCGGACCGCCACCCGCTCTAATCCCAAATCATTCAAACAGAAACCAGCTCCACAGATTACTGCCAGATTACAGTTTCTCACCTGAGTTTCTGGAGCTGGTTAGTCGAGCAGCAGAGTAAAACATTTAAACTAGGACTGCCAATCGATTAAAATATTTAATCACGATTAATCACAAATTAATCTCACATTTATCTGTTCAAAATGTACCTTAAAGGGAGATCTGTCAAATATTTAATCTTATCAACATGGGAGTGGACAAATATGCGTCTTTA
>CAKAKR010043208.1:0-11012 GCA_916700685.1 Adelosebastes latens | reverse complement strand
TGACGAATCTCCCTTTAAGGTAGATTTTGAACAGATAAAAACAAATATTTTTAATTTTTTTAAGGATTAATTATATTAATCGATTGACAGCTCTACAGTTTTCTTTTGTTTTTTCTTCCTCTGGTCTATTTCACTCCCTGATCCTCTCTCTGTTTCTCCAGTCTTGATAATTTCTGCTCTCTGTGGGTTCATAAAGTAAATAATATTATACATGATTCCTTTCATCACTTCCTGTCTTATTCCCTCGTCAAGGACTCTTCAGGCATACCTCCATCACTTCCTCCATCCCTCCATCACTTCCTCCATCCCTCCATCACTTCCTCCATCCATCCATCCATCCATCCATCCATCCATCCATCCATCCATCCATCACGTCTCCTCTCCCCAGTTGTTGGCGGCTCTGGATAATTCCTGGTGTTGTCGGTCCGGTCCAAACCTCTCGGAGTCATTACTGAGGCTTAATCCCTCGATGATGTCACCGCGGGGAGGTCGCTGCTCTTTTGTGTGGAGGTGATCGCTGTAACTGTGTGTGTGTGTGTGTGTTACATGTTTGAGAGGAAGCCAGGACATGTGCGGTGAGGTGATTCCTCTGTGTGAGCTGTAATCTAAAGCAGTGAGCTGGTTTTCTTTTCATCATCACAGTTTTGATTTTGACTGAAGTAGAAAGTGAAGTTGAGTGTTTTTCTTTGTTGCTCTCTCTCTCTCTCTCTCTACTCAACACGACGCTCACAAATACCAACGCAATTAGTAATTTTCCACTTCTTTAATGCCTTCTGCTGCTGATTGATCGCACATGTTAGAGGATGAACAAGTGAAGCAGAGGTTACTGGTTTATGTACTGAAAGGAGAAATGATGGTCAACACACTAAATTAAGTAATCAAGTACTTTTACATGAGTGTTTCCATGTTATGCTACTTTATACTTCTACTCCACTACATTTATTTCCCATCTTTAGTTACTTTGCAGATTCAGATTATTAGGAGCGATGTAGGAAATGAAAGAAGGAAGATGAGGTGTCTGCGGGTATCGACCGCTGAGTTCATCCAACGGAGACGAGACAACTTCAGTTCTTTTTTGCGAACACAAAATCAGGTTACGGTCGAACGTACAGCTCGTTTATATGACGAGTCGGGATGAGAACACGTTGATTCAGCGGTTACTCCAGCTGTGGTGACATCGTGTTACCGGCACAAATTTGTTCTTACATTTTCATTTTTCTTACATTTCAATAACAACTCAAAACAGAGTAGAGCTGAAACGATTAGTTGATTCTTTGATTAGTCGACCGACGGGGAAATAATTTGCAACAATTTTGATAATCGATAAATCGTTTTAGTCATTTTCGAAGCAAAAATCCCCCAAATTCACCGGTGCCAACTTCTCAATTGTGAATATTTGCAGGTTTATTCGTATTATCTTTGGGCTTTGGACAGAATTTGCAGTATATGAAGTCGTCTCTTTGGGCTCTAGGAAATTGCACTGGGCATTTTTTTTTTTTTTTACTATTTTATAGACTAGAAGTGATTAATCAGCAATAAATAATCATTAGTTTAATTGATAATGAATGAAAATAATGATTAGTTGCAGCCCTAAAGCACAGACTTCTCTCTTGTCTATTAAATATAGTTTTAGGAGCAGCACTCTGTGTAAGTATTAAGATAAAATGCAAATTTTATAGACATTTAAAGATGTCTGTAAATATAATATTTCTATTTATGATCTTTGGTGAAAACATTTTCCTTCGTCTAAAAGTAATTTGCAACTTTTTCAGGTCTTTGTGGCGAATTTTTCCTCATACGTTTATAATTAATTTCTAATACTACTTGTAATTGAACATTTTCGTGTGCTGAATTTGATATGATTTGGATTTCGTGAAATATTTCTCACTCAAGCTGTTGTTGTTGTTATCTGATGAATGTATGCACCAGACACTTGTTATCTGAAGAATAAACTCTTCTTCATTAAACCCTACAGAGTCAGAAGTTGACGTTGGTTCATTAAAAAGAGGATTCAGAGAGACAGCAGACTAAAGATCAGTTCGTTAAGTGTTCAGGTGTGTTTTTATAGATCATAATGTGTTTCTAACTGCAGCTAAATGTGTCTCACATAAACCGTCTTGATCCAGTCGACACTGAGCTGTTTGCAGCGTAATCGTGTCTGTTGATCTGTTGAGCATAAACAGTTTCATGTTTGTCTAAACAATCATGAAATATGATCAACATCTGGAGACACATTTACGCTGTGGATTTTTTCAAACCAAGATCATTCATTGGTTCGCCTCTAAATCAGATGGATAACAACTTTAAAAGTTTAAAGCCTTTTTTTGTAGTCACTTTGAACTTTTACATTGCGTTCTTACCCTCAATTTATCAAATTTCCTCATTGTGTAAACAATGACAACAGGCAACAACAGCTGTCAGTGTGTCAGTGTGCTGACCTGACTGACTTGCCCCCAAACTGCATGTGATTATCATAAAGTGGGCATGTCTGTAAAGGGGAGACTCGTGGGTACCCATAGAAACCATTTACATTCACATATCTGGAGGTCAGAGGTCAAGGGACCCCTTTGAAAATGGACATGCCAGTTTTTCCTCACCAAAATTTTGCGTAAGTTTGGGGCGTTATTTAATCTCCTTCACGACAAGCTAGTATGACATGGTTGGTACCGATGGATTTTTTAGGTTTTTCTAGTTTCAAATAACACCAGTATCGGACTTTTCTTCTGCCTTTCTTTTGGACATTTTTCAGACTTCTTTTTTTTTTACTTTTTTGGACATTTGTTGGACAATTTTTCAGTCTTTTTTTTTACTTTTCTCTGACATTTTCAGACTTTTTAGGACATTTTTCGAAAACATTTTCAGACATTTTACAGACTTTTATTTTGATACTGTCTTGGATCTTTTTTGGACATTTTTCAGACTTTTTTTTCTGACATTTTTCGAACGTTTTTTCAGACGTCAAGGGGACCTCTTTGAAAATGGCCATGACAATTTTTCCTCGCCAAAATTTAGCGTCATTTTGGAGCGTTATTTAGCCTCGCAAGTCCCGTTTATGCGTTAAAGGTTTCTTTTAACATATACATTTTGATTTAGATTTTTAAAAATGTATTTATTTAATTTTTAATGTTCAAAATAAATCGTATTCAGTGATGCTTTGTGTGCATGGAGCTGCAGCCTCTGAGCCGAGTATGAGTGTAATATTTAGGTGAGTGTTTTTCACAAACAGCTGCTGAGTGATGACGTCCTGGTTTAGATAACGATGGAACAGTTTGTCAGAATATATAAACTTGGCATTTTTGATCCAAACATCATCACTAAAACGAGTCAATATTTAATTCCAGAGAAGACGTTTGTTGTTGTTGTTGGCATCTTGAGGCTCCCGAGGATTACTCTGAATTTACTGGCACACTTTTTTTTAAATAGTGTTTGTTGTGGAAATTAAGTCTGGTTTGAATCTCTGCCCTCCTGACACGGATCAGGATCCATGGTTTGATTTATTAGAGGCCATCTAGAGCTGCAACGATTAGTGGACTGACAGAAAAATAATTAATGATTAATAAAGTAATCATTAAAGTAATTTTTCATGCAGAAAATGCTGTTTTCAGCCTCTCAAATACGGAGCTTTTCTCTGTTTTATATCATGGTAAACTGAATATCTTTGGGTTTTGGACAGAACAAGACATTTAAAGGCATAACCTTTTAATCAATTAATCTAGAAAATATTCTGCAGATTAATTGAAAATAATCCTTAGTTGCAGCCTTAAAGCCATCTATTAATTTTTTACAATTTTACAATTTCTAATTAGATTTGCAACACAGAAATGACTTAATCCCCGAATAATTCATCCTACTTTGAGATAAGTTTTATGACATGAAGATACAATCCCTGATTTTGTGATAGTTTTCCAAAATGTCTCCCAAAGTACTGATGAAACTTTTCAACTTTTAAATGTTTTAAAACAGTTTTGAGCTCAGATTTGGGTGGATGACATAAAGTAGCTAAAAAAATGATCCTAAAAAAGGACAAATTTAGACTTTTATCTGAGTTTACTTCACATTTATTATTTAATATCAGTGTTTTGAACCCTTTATGAGCTTCAGTTTTAAGTCACTTTTCTCATAAACCAACATCCAGTTGTATTAGTGGATCGTGGAGCTGCTGAAGTCTCTGTTAAATTTACTGTTTTGTGGTTATCCTTGTTGTCATGGAGAAGATACAAGATCTGACTTTAAACAACATCCTCATCCAAACCCACAAACAGAGTTTATTACATCTAACCTGGCATTCAATTTAACATTTTCTCTTTGAATAATTCCTCTTGGAGACTTTGTCCATCTGAGGAAGAGCTCAGGTCTTATTATCTGCAGGTCAAAGGTCAGATTGTTTTTGTTTTTAATCCTGTCAAGACAGCAGAGGTTATTTAAGGTGATGCTCAGCAGTTTTACGGTCCTGTCTGCAGACTTCATCGTCATGTTTTAAAGCTCCCCCGAGGATCCTGTTTAAACTTCGGCCACAGTTTTTCCCTCTCCACGAGGAGCGGCCGTACGGAGATTTGGACCCCCTGAGCAGCTCTGAATGCCGGGACATCCGGGACTCTGTGAGAGCCTGTCGACAAATACATCTGCTGTCTGAATTATTCCTAGAAGTATGAGTGAGTGTTTTTCTGTGTTTTGACTGTTTGCCTCTCGGTTGCTCTACAGAAACATTATTTTGACTTCTCCACATGAATCAAGATCATGAAGCAAAATCTTCGTCGGTTTAACTTTTATGAATCTTTTCTTCCTGAATTCTTTCCTTTAAAACTTTTTGAAAAAGTTTTTTTTGCTGTCTTTTGAAAAGTGAGCTATTAATGAAGCCTTGTGTATAAACTGTATAGTAATGAACTTGCATTTATAAATACTAGGGCTGTCAACCGTTTCAAATATTTAATCGCACTTTGGGCAAGTAGATTTCTGACATTGAACCCCGCATTACCCATCTGTCATCTATCTACTGTCTTATGGAGGATGGAACCTGCCAAAATCTAAAATAAATAAATGACTCGATAAATAAATGGCTCTGTAAATAAATAAATATGTTACTATATGTAGCAAAAATATTGTTAAAAATGAATGTAACCATTAATTAATTGACTTTTAATTTAATTAAAAATATTTTACTTCTTTATTTATTTATATTTGTATTAATTCCCTTATTGATTTACTCTTCTGTTTATCTTTACCCTTTTATTTATTTATGCATTTATTTTATCATAATTATATAATTATTTTATTATTATTATTTATTTTTTAATTTATTTATTTTTGCATTTATTCTTTATTCATTTTTTTTTTTTTTAAATGTATGTATTTATTTGTATCAATTTATGTCATACATTTCATCAATACATTAATGACTACATTTATTTTTAATATTATTTTTGCCACATTTAATGACTATTTATCTATCTATCTATTGAGTCCTTTATTTATTTACGCTTCTGTTTAATTTTCCCTTTTATTTGTTTATGTATTTATTTGTATTCATGTCTAAATGTATTTATTTTTGCATGTATTTTTCTTTAAATTATTAATTTTTGCATTTATTTATTATTTATTTTTAAATGTATTTATTTATTATTACTGTCCTCTCTACGATCTAATAAAAGCATAAAAATGCACCCAAAAAACAGTAATTCCCCAGGTGGATTTTGGTGTGTTCAAACTGAACATGCATCAAAAACTATAGGTGATGTGGATGCAAACAAAGTCATTGTAGATGCAAATAAACGTGAAGCACTAACTGAGGCAATAATACATGGACTCAAAGTGAAAATGTTTCAACTCAACTGAAAGACCTGAAGTTATCGTGAGTCTGTGTGACTCTTTATCTAGAATAAACTGATAACAACATGTCTTACCTGGCTGGTGAAGGTGATGTAGTAGGTGTCGTACTGGACGCGAGGTTGAGTCCAGAGCAGAGTGACGGACGTCTCCGTGATGTCTCTGGTGCTCAGCCTGGAAACCCCCGACATGACTGGAGAGGGAGATTTATTTAGTTCATTTATTGGTTTATTTAACAGAGACAGGGACATTAATAAACATCGCTGTATTTTATATCTGTAATCCATGAACAGATGTTACACTCTAAAAACAGAAGATTAAAATGACAAAGTTATTGAGATCATTTATTATAAGCATGCAGAACAATAATAAAAATAATATTAATGTTAGTAAAAAATCATACAGGACAGCACTATACTATTTAAAACATGCAACACAGAGGCACATAATACAAGACAATGAAATGAAGGATATTAATTAATATTATATTAATTAAATAAGACTACATGGTGCTGCATTATTAGACACTAATGTGTATGTTTACGTTCACACAATTACCCTGTTATAGCAAAGCAATATATTCTGACTAACATATCCTCAACGATTGCATAAAGAAACTATTTAGTTTAATGTTCCTGTTCCCATTAAAGTGAAACTCCACTCAGTATCCGTGTTTTGGTCATCAAACGCTGAAAACTTTGTTTGAAGTTTATCTAGTTTTTATTAAATCATTCCTGTAACATTTTCCACCTCCTGTCTGTCTGATCAGTTTGGGCCAAATGCTGATATTTTCACCAAAAATGTGTCTAAATACACAACACCATTTCCGCCTGCTTTGACGTTTATCAGGCCGTTAAATGTGCGTCATCGCTCGCTATGTAGGCAGGCTAATGTACAGCGAGCGGGTCATTGTTGTGAAATCAACCTCGCCGCATAGCGGAGGCCTTGCATCGCCCTGAAGGGTTAACAATGACACGCTAGCTATGCATTATCCCGCTTATTACACAACACAAAAAACGGTCCTCCAGAGTCTGACATCGCAACTGCGTCCATAGCAACGGTCTGTTATACATAGCGACGGTCTGTTATACATAGCAACGGTCTGTTATACATAGCAACGGTCTGTTATACATATGATGCCTTCAAATGAAACTCGTGAGCTTGTGTTTACAACACGGGAAGTCGTGTACACGATATGCTCGGCGTTCAAGTGATTAAGTCGTGAAGAACGCCGCTGCTAAGCAACGGCAATATCAACGTTACTGTCGGCGTCTAGAAGCCACAGAGGCTAACAAGTTAGCGAGCTAGCAAGCGGGTAACATAACGCAGTAAATACAAAGGCATAATGACAGAGGAGAAAGATGAGGCTGTTGGGAATATCAACATTTTCCTCAGACTTATTATACAGTACAATTACGAAGAAAAACAATACACACAATATATTAACTTATTATGCACCGAAAAATTTACTTCCATGACCTCCGCAATTTCAGACAACGTCAACAAACACGTCGCAAGTTGTGATCTCGAAGCTTTCAGAAACTTTCCACTTACGAGGTCGTGAATACCACAAGAGGGGGGCGTTCATATGGACTCTTCTGGTGAACACGGTAAACACGACCCCATTTGAAGGCACCAATAGCAGCAGTAAAGAAATAACAGACCGTAGAACGCCGCGATTTACCAATCGGAACAGAGTATTCAACAAAGCCGTGTAATAAAAGCATCATAGATCAGGGTCAGTAGGGGCCTACTGCCATTTCAATGCAACCCTGTCAAGCTCGTTGGAGAAACTCCTTCGCTTTCATTGGTTGCAGCCGCTCCCTCCTAGCTCCCTCATAGCAAATAATTCAACATAAAATAAGATCAAATCAGATTGTATGTATAGATATATACCCCGGCCCCAGAACAAGACAAACAAGTCTTTTTTCCTTCAGATTTTTTAATGTAAAAAGTTTTCCTCCGTCTCGTCTCTCTTTCTTTCTCATGTGATTGATGCGATGGAACAAATGAACCAGCAGGCCTCCACTGGTGCTGAAACTGATGTACGTATCAGCGTTTGGCATCAAACCGTCAGCCGTTTGCTAAACTGGCATCACGACAATGAAACAAACTCTTCGATCTGATCTGCTGCTTGTAAGTGATACGGAGGATGTTTTAGTCATTAAGGGGTTTGATCCAGACCGGGTTCATGATTCAGAGCCTCAGATCAGATCAGGGAGAGGAAGCTGGATGGCTCTGAGAGACAAGAATGAAACAGATCTGAAAGATGATTTTTCTCAGGAGCTGGTGGAGACCAAACCAGAGCTTAAAGAACAAACAACAACTTAAGAACAACTTTTAAAGTACTTGTACTTACTTGAGTATTTCCATTTTCTGCTACTTTATACTTCTTCTCCACTACAGCTCAGTGAAATATTGTACAGCTTTAGTTAATTTGCAAATTTAGATTATTTATACAAAATATAATCAACTAATAAATTATGATGTAGTATTATAGTTTAAGTTAACCCTCGGAGTCCCACAATATACCAGTTTTTTTAGTTTTTTTAGGGGGGTACAGGGGTCTTTAGGGGGAGATAGCAGGTCAACAGTGGATGTCACATAGAAGTGGTGTACATCATCTGAAAGCTGAGAACCTGAAGATTAATTTGAGATGCAGCTCAAGTTGTTGTAGTGATAGAAGTATATGATGTCCATCCCCATGCTCTATTATGTCTCATAAGTTGTTGCTGCATTTTTTGGGTTGATACCATTTGTTACACAGATTTGGTGCTAAATTTAACCATTTTTTACCACTGGAGAATTGATAAAAATGATCAATAATCCCTCCAAAATACCACTTTAAGACACCAAGACCTTGAGGAACACCATAGAAAAAGCCATGCTGTGATTTGGCATCAAAAACTTTTGAAATTTTGAGATTTTCTGCAAGAATTGCATTTTTTCATCGCTCAGATGGCGAGCACTTCTGTTGAGTAAACTGCTCAGAAACCCCCTTATTGTCAATCTAGCTAGGAAAGCCATCCATCCTCTGAATGCTCTAGGTCTCTAGTTTGCTGCTTTTGTGAATAGAGTATGGTGGCTTTGAAGAGAGCGATGTAATGGCTTCAGTTCCCCGTCAGAAAGGGCTGTCTGATGGCGAGGTGAAAATATTCTAAATATAGCATACACTAGATTCTTTAAGGTGGCTAAAATACGTTTTTCTGCTGCTCCCGTCCACAGGCGCTTTACCTCGCCATCAGACGGGAAACTGAAGCCGTTATAGCGCTCTCTTCAAAGCCACCAGACTCCATTCACAAAAACAGTGATTTTATTCCAAACTAACCCTTTCAGTTATTTCCAAACTTAGCACAGCTAACGTAGACTCAGCTAGTGATAGCGTTCACATTATTCATAACCTTATTGTTTAGCTTACTTTGATGCAGATGGAGTCTACCTTTTAGTACAAGATCTGAGTACTTCTTCTTCCACTGGGCAAAAGAAAATGCTTCACTTTTGTGGAAAATAAAGTTGTATTCTTTTCTATTCTATCAATAAACAGTTTATCACACAGTTTTATGACATTTTTATGACCACGACAATGTATTTTCTGTCACGTTGTATACATTTCACACGCATCGGTCTTCTACATAAAGTGCAGTTGATGAAACCACAGAGTGAAACATGTGGCTCTGTGTGTGAAGCTGCCAACACTCTCAGCTCTCAGCCTGGCGGAGCCACACAGCTGATGTATGACTGCACACAGCGGAGGCACACTCCGTAATAAATCACCAGTTTCTCGTAAAATAAGTGCTGAAAAATTCACTGCTCAGTGGTTTCAACGAGAGCCTGACGTCATGCTTCCCGTAACCAATTACCAACAGGCACTTTACATCATACGAGCTGAGGCATTTACTACCACGCCACTCACACATGTGTTCAGAAACTGGTGCAGAAGCTCCATAAAAGAAGGTGCAAGAAACTGCAACGTTTTTCCTTTAACTGCTTTTATAGAAAGATTCAAGATGTTGAAACAACAATAAATTATCAGCAGCAGCGCAGATTTTAGGCTCTTTTTCTCTTTGTCTTAACGCTAGTGAATAAATGTTGGTATCACATGAAACTAGAAAACCTAAATAATGCTCCAAAGTTGGGCTAAATTTTGGTGAGGAAAAACTGTCACAGACATTTTCAAAGGGGTCTCTTGACCTCTGACCTCCAGATATGTGAATGTAAATGGGTTCTATGGGTACCCACGAGTCTCCCCTTTACAGACATGCCCACTTTATGATAATCACATGCAGTTTGGGGCAAGTCATAGTCAAGTCAGCACACTGACACACTGACAGCTGTTGTTGCCTGTTGGGCTGCAGTTTGTCATGTTATGATGTTGAGCATATGTTTTATGCTAAATGCAGTACCTGTGAGGGTTTCTGGACAATATCTGTCATTGTTTTGTGTTGTTAATTGATTTCCAATACTAAATATATACATACATTTGCATAAAGCAGCATATTTGTCCACTGCCATGTTGATAAGAGTATTAAATACTTGACAAATTTCCCTCTAAGGTAGATTTTGAACAGATAAAAAATGTGCAATTAATTTGCGATTAATTGTGATTAAATATTTTAAACGATTGACAGCCCTAGTTCAAACGTGTTTTTTTAGAACAAATATTTGGCCAATTTTAATACCCCTACTTTATACCAACCGTGTCACCTCACCCTGCAAAAAGAAAAACATTGTGATTGAATTCAGGTATTTTTTGCACAAGTTCAAAATGTGCATAAAAGCAGGTGGATGGAACCATACTGCTGCTGCCCTCTTATCTCCCTCCGTCTCACGGGGCCTCAGACTGCAGGACTTCCCTCCCTTCGCTCCGATCAGAGGTCGGTTACATTTGGGAAAACACTTAACGCTCTCTCACACACACGTGTCGGCCATTACGCAGCAGCAGCAGCAGCAGTCTGAGGGGATCCTGCTGTTAATGAAACACTTCCCTCTCTGGAACCACTGCAGCTGGAAGCAGCACACACACACACACACACACACACACACACACACACAAGCTAACGTGCTAACGTAGCCTCGACAACAACAACAAGAACGACGGCAAAGAACAAAAAACAAAAACAGCAACTAGACGTCACTCAAACAAGGATGCAGCAAATCAGCGAAGTGAACGGGAACGTCCTCAATGATGA
>CAKAKR010043206.1:0-43642 GCA_916700685.1 Adelosebastes latens | reverse complement strand
GTAGCCAGCTAGAGACACACATTTTGGGAAAAGTGTCAACAAGTCTATTATAGCCTTTTTCCTAACAAGTGCCTTTAATTGTATTTAGTGTGACTATTCCTATGTCTGTAACCTGCTAAGTCTATTCATCTAGGCAAAAAATAATGTTTATTAAAATGTATGTAAAAAATAAATAGTGCATTAAAACAAATCAGTAAGATAATTTAAAAGAAAGGTGAAAAACAGCTATATAATGTATCTTTAATCAGTAAATTAACTGTAAAATACTGTGAAATTAATAAAAAAAAAAATATTTTTCATTAACAGTACAAAGCTGTAAATTTCAGCGACAGTATAATAATGTTAATTTTACAGTAACATAAAGGTAACCCTGCTGCCAGTTCTTTACTGTTATTTTACTGGGAAATTATTAACAGTGCAGGTTTATCACAAGGAGTGAGTCCTCTGATCAGGAAGGTCAGTCATTCTCTCACTCCGCTAACTATTACTGAATGCTACAATAGGAAAATGATCGTGGTCCTCATTCAGGCCCCCTCATGGAGCCCCCATGGAGCTCCTGCATAGCCCCTGGGCCCCTGGTTTTATAGTGACAGCTGAGGCCCACTGGAGCTTCAGCAGGATGTTTTTTTTTGCCATTTAGCCTTCAGTTTCACTTTGTTATATCTATAAATGAAAGATTTCTTTGGAGAAGAATATGTTTATGGCGGTTAAACAATTTCATAGAGGAACTGGAGCACTGTTAAAAAAACCCACTAACAATCCCTCTGAAGATTTGCCAGTGGACTTGGGGCATATTTAAAAATGATAGCACACCACATTGCATAATTAAACACAGCTTAATGAGAACGGAGAGACAGTTGTGTTTTCATTTATTTTGACAAAATCCTATTCTCTGATAATTGGATCACATAAGCAGTGATTACCCAACACTTGTAATCGGTGGCGGACTCAGGCTGCCTGAGGGGCAGGGGCGGAAAAAATTAAAAAGGGCACCAGCTTCATGCGGTACGTCGGGCACCAGCGCACAGAACGTTTTCAAGCATGTAGGGCAGCCTATTTGGCACTATATCATGTTTTCTCCATTTTAAGGACACACTAGAGGGCACTTCATGACGTTTTCTCCATTGGAAGGGCACACTAGAGGGCACTTCATGACGTTTTCTCCACTGGAAGGGCAACCTAGAGGGCATTTCATCACATTTTCTCCACTGGAAGGGCACACTAGAGGGCATTTCATCACATTTTCTCCACTGGAAGGGCAACCTAGAGGGCATTTCATCACATTTTCTCCACTGGAAGGGCAACCTAGAGGGCATTTCATCACATTTTCTCTACTGGAAGGGCAACCTAGAGTGCACTTCATCACATTTTCTCCACTGGAAGGGCAACCTAGAGGGCATTTCATGACGTTTTCTCTACTGGAAGGGCAACCTAGAGGGCACTTCATCACATTTTCTCTACTGGAAGGGCAACCTAGAGGACACTTCATCACATTTTCTCCACTGGAAGTGCACCATAGAGGACACTTCATCACATTTTCTCCACTGGAAGGGCACACTAAAGGGGCACGTCATGATGTTTTCTCTACTGGAAGGGCAGCTTTACACAGCCACAGAACAGCACCCCCCTCAGGTTTAACTGGCTAACAAGGGATTGAACACGAAACACAAGAAGAGCTGAAGGACAGAAAATGTTTGTTCACACCGTGCTGCCTCCAAAGTAGCACCTCAAAAAAATGGCAGTTGCCGTTGTTTGAACATGCAGATTTTAATATGACTGTGTGTGTAAGTGTGTGTGTGTGTGTGTGTGTGTGTGTGTGTGTGTGTGTGTGTGTGTGTGTGTGTAAGGGTTGAATAAAACCAGCAGGTGGAGGCAGAGAGCATTTGACAGAGCTGAGTTATAGCACACACACACATTACTGTATATTCTGCATTCAGCATGCAAAAAGTAGGTACAAGTAATTTACATAAATGTAAATCTGTCTACGATTAGCTCGATGTAGCCGTGGCTGATGTCACCGTTTTCCTTTGCTGATGTGAACCACTCCGTCTGCACTGCTGCCTTTTGGTCAGGCCTAAAAAGCTCTGTCTGTCTGTATTTTATTTTATTTTTTTGACATGGTGATATGTAGGTGGACATCCAAAATTGACATTTTAATCATGACAATAATCGCCCCCAAAAAAATGAACTTATCCAGCCAAGTGTTCTCTGACACTTTGACAAAGAGTCTCTTGTTTCTGGACTTGAAGACGGTGTCCGAGTCGGTCTCAGTGCTGCTCTGTTTTTATCATAGCTACATCTCCTCTTAATCCCTCGTGGCCAGCACTATCATGGTTGCCTTGACAGTGCAGACACTTCTTCTGTTCTCACTACTACTATCCTGCACTCTCACCACACACAGAAATAGGATTCGTGAATACAACGGCAACAACACATCAAATCATGTTCAATTCCAAAACATCTCTCTAGTTTCTGCCCCTTAAAAAACCCTCATAGGACAGTGATCATGATTATGATTAAGCTTTTTCTTCCTGACCTCAACTCTGCAATTTTCCTCAAATTGACATTCAATTATTGTACCTTCACCTGCTAGCGTATAATCTGCCAAACTATACTTGATATTCACAAGTGCTGTTTACTGCTGTGTTTCAACATATCTGGAGTGTAACCTGATATTTAAGATGTGATAATATATGATGTGCAGTGCAGAAACAGTGATATCTGTCCTTCAGATCCCACTCCAGCTAAAATTACTCCATCCACGAAATAGAGGTATCCATGGTTACATCAGGAGCCGTGTTAAAGGGTGCCTCAGTCAGTGTATCTCTATTCTCTATAGCAGTCCCCACCTTTTTCCTCATTCATCATTTGAAAGAAATCACGGAGCCACCTCGAGGTTTCCGACAGCTATAATGATTTGGTTTTGCAAATGAGATTTGCAGTGAATAATTTCAATAACATTGATGAAGATAGACTGGCTATTAAATGTCTCTGAATTATGAATGCAAACCATATTACATCTGCAGTTACCTGCTTGACTTTGAGGGAGAGAAATGCAGAGCTCATGTGGTTCGGTGCTACGAAGGCTGCAGGTTGAGATAGGAGCATCCCCAGTACCACATATTTGCAGTCTTCAGAACAACTTGTTACCTTGACAACGCAATTTTATCATTCAAGCCCATTGCTACCCTCTCTCACAGCAGGAATCAAATGTGCCTTAAATGTATACTGCTGCAGGGTTTTACACCCCGATTCAAGGTAGAAATGAGACATCGGATGGGTTGAGATGTGCGGAAAATTTTTGAATTATGATTTCACTCCGTCGCTGCACAAAGGGCAATGTAAGATGATTGTGTTGCCTTTACAATGTCAGGGAGGTGCTTTTGTTTGTGCAAGTGCTGAACAAAAGGCAGATATTGTTTTAAAATAAGATAATTAAGATGTGGATGCTGTTGTTTTTCATAGATACACCAACAGACATTTTAGGCATTCAAAATATTTCTGTAATGGCATGACATTAGTAGGGGTTTGGAGAGAGGAGCTCATAAATTAAAATTGGCAACATGTAATCCCCCAAATACCAGTGACCTCAGGGTGGATACTATTTCCAATGACTTGCTCATGCAGTTGTATGCCTAAGTGTCGGGCCATGTTTGCAAGTTAGTTAGTCATTCTGATAATTGTTATGCAAGATACATGCAAGCTTTCCATGAGGCAGGTCCATCTGCCGTCTCTTTTTCACTGGACCTCACAAGCGTCCAGAAAGGAAGGAATTCAATAATTAGGTATCTTAATCAAATTAACAATAAACCTTTATCTCTAAGTTCTGGAAAAACCCAGAGTAGTTAGAGAAAAGAGGGAAAATACTGTAACTATCTGAAGTGGACGTGACTGAATTATCATGTTTTATTCAAATACATGGTGGCATTGAGAATTTTAGAAATACTGACAGCTCAACAATTTTGACCTTTCGCCAAAAACAGTATATTGATATGATTTCCGTACATCTATTTGTTCAACTGCTTGATTCCTATTTCACTTATTGAAACTTTCACTTAGTTCCCTATAGACCATTTTAGATTTAAAGGAACAGTGTGTAACATTTAGGGGGATCTATTGGAAGAAATGGTATATAATATTAATAAGTATGTTTTCTTTAGTGTATAATCACCTGAAAATAGGAATCATTGTGTTTTTGATACCTTAGAATGAGCTGTTTATATCTAAAGGGCCATTCATGTTTTCGCGTCAACCACCGTAGTTCTCCCACACGTTTGGCACTCGGGAGAGTTTTCAGTTCGCTAGATGCCGCCAAATCCTACACACTGCACCTTTAAAGGGAGGCACGTGCATGCGCGCACACTACACACTGCAGAACAGTTAGTAGCTCTGAGAATATCTAGTGAATGTGCAGTGGACGTTTGTGCAGAAATAACTGCTGCAGCTCCTCCAGACCAACAGAGGTTTCCCGTGTCTTGTGAAGTGACGGGGCTCCGCAGCGAGAAACGTTATCGTCTCCGACCAAAACTCCGGTGTCTTCCCTGTTCCCTCCGGCCGCGGTCGGGAGGCTGAGGCAGGAAAAGCCAACACTAGGATCAGCATTGATTCATGGAGAGACCTGCTGAACTAACAACGCTCAATATTTCAGAAGAATTGCAAACACATTTCACAGTTGTAAACGTTCCAAATGTGTCCCAGTTTATTTCCAGTTGCAGTGTATGTGAATGACATAAGCTGACAGGAAGTAAACATGGACCCAAGCTGTTGCCCAGCAATGCATTTGCTTTGAAATGGTCTATATGCATTGATCAGCCGATTAGACTGTTGTCAGGCTATTAAATAGGCATCATCAGTCGCTATAAGCCCCATAGGTGTGGGTCAATAGGGGCCTACTACACCCACTAGTAGGTTTTATCATCTATTCACATGGTAGATCACCGAAAGAAGGTATAAAAGAAAACGACAGCGACGTCTAGTGACCGTAGTAATTATGCCAGGAGCAGAAGCGGAAGTCAGGCACTGTATAGACAGAGTGATGGGACATAAAATACAGAGTTTTCACCCTGTAGACCAGAGTTCACATCCTGTTTTAAACCAACAATGTGTAGCTGTGTTTGTGTTCCTAGTTAATTTAACCCAAAACACGCAAAAAGTGTTTTTTGTTGCCTAAACCTAAAGAAATTGTAGTTTTGTTGCCTAAACATAAAGAAGTTGTGGTTTTGTTGTCTAAAGCTAAAGAAGTTGTAGTTTTGTTGTCTAAAGCTAAATAAGTTTTAGTTGTGTTGCTTAAACCTAAAGAAATTGTAGTTTTGTTGCCTAAACATAAAGAAGTTGTGGTTTTGTTGTCTAAAGCTAAAGAAGTTGTAGTTGCATTGCCTAAACCTAAAGAAGCCTTTTTGTTTGTGTTCAAAACGTGACGTTTCATTCAGTTTTACAACATGTTAGAACGTGTTGCTTTTTAGTTTCACTTTAACTTTTACAACGTAGTAGGCGCAGTAGGCCCCTAATGACCCACATCTATGGTGCTTATAGCGACTGATAACAGTCGAATCGGGTGCATTGATGATATAAATTCTGTCTTCTGTCATGGGTCAGGTCCTTCTTCACACCGCAACAATGCCAGGAATAACATTCTTGCTGGGAAATAAAGAATCCCTTGATTTCATCTCTTTTTCTTGGTCTAAATAGGTGAAATTTAAACATACAAAGTCTAAAACACATTGGGCCCGACCTTTAAAGAATACACCATTGAATACCAGTTTCAATTATAGAATGTAAACTGAATCTCAGCACAGATTCCCAGAAGAACTACTGTGGACATAACGTCACTCGATAGCTATAGTGTATAGCTACAGCCCCGTACATGTGTGTGTGATGTCACCTTCCTCGCTTGTGTAGCCGAGCTCAAAAGCTTACGGACGTATTTGCTGGATAATGAACAAGGTCAAACAGCGTAGGAGGAATGGCTGTGTGCTGGATGGCTCATGGACGTCATTGCATAAAAGTCATGGCAGTCTGACATGCTGCAGGACTTTGAATCGTACCCACTATAGCTTGACTATAATGTGATTG
Organism: Adelosebastes latens; assembly: GCA_916700685.1. Lineage (NCBI taxonomy): Eukaryota > Metazoa > Chordata > Actinopteri > Perciformes > Sebastidae > Adelosebastes > Adelosebastes latens. Next base: position 37,570 of record CAKAKR010043206.1, on the reverse strand, counting down.
TGCTCAAAGCTCATATAGAGTTTGCATTCAATGATATAAAGTATAGTTTATGATTTAGGAGTGTTTTTCATTGGTTTGTGCACCAATAATCCAGCGTCAACCTGGCTCAAGTCATATTCCAACTAAAGTGATGGCATGCACTGATCATCTCATTAACACTATATGGATGATCACTGTTTCTGCAGCTGTGCATGGCTTAGACTGATATATTCTACCATTATTGGCTCACATTTAATATCAGAAGCTAGTCAGTCATATTATACACCTCTGACATAACAGAGATAATTCTCAAATTAAATCTAATTTACACCACTTTGGTCCAGACTGAAATATCTCAACAACTACTGGATTGATCCTGAGGAACATAATCCATGTTCCCATCAGGATGAAAGACGAACATTAAATTTGTCCAATACTTTGGTTTATGATCAAATACCTGTTAAACTATTTCGCTTTGATATAGTACAAAAACCTTGTGTTTAGTACTGTTAATCATCAAAGGTCAGTATGCTGACACATTAAACTAAGATGGTGAACACAGTAAACAGACCTGCTAAACATGCAACACAGTCTCACGGCAGTTCGAGAAATAGTCATGAAATTTAATCTATTTGATTCGTGTACATTGACACAAATTTCCCTTTTTTTTTCGTGACACTCAGCGCAACTTTCAACAATGTGTTTTTTGTGCGTTTTCCTACAAATGTCCAGGCAACACGTGAAGCATTTGTCAATTTCCACTCCAGTCTTTTCAAAATAAAACTACTTAGTTAGGTTTCGGAAAATATCGATTTGGTTAGGCTTAGGCAACAAAACTACTTAGTTAGGGTTTAAATAACACCGGAAGCTGCGTAACTTAAGTACGGAAGTTATGTGACAAAAACTACTTAGTTAGGTTTCAGAAAAGATCGTGGTTTGGCTTAAAATAACTCCTGAAGTGCCGTAACTTGTCGTAGAACTAAACGTTCAAATCATTAAACTTGTGTTAACCAGAGACATTATTTCTGGCATCTAACCAAAAACCCATTGACTTCTGAGACAAGGGAACCGGAAGTGCTAAAATGCTGACTCGTTTCTGGGTTTTAGGACTCATTCCTGCAGCACTCTATGAGGCATTAGATGTAGTGTTAATTACCTAACACCCTACTCTCAGTAAACAAACCATAGAAATTGAATAAGAGTAGAACGGAGATTTCTATCCAAATGAACATAGCAGGATAGTCAGAGCGGCGGGCATTATTATGTGCACCGCCGCATACCGTTGCCATTGCAGCTGTCATAGCTAACTTGCAGCTAACTTCCGGGCTCACTTATGCCGGGGTGACGAGTTAAACAACAGCATCGGCGTCTAGTGACTCCTGGTCTTTTTATCAGCCGGGAAGAGAAACACACAGGCATCGTAGCTTCAGAGAGAGAGACGTCTCTACCACATTGTTGGCTGTGTCGTCTTTCTATTTACGTATTTTCACAGTCTGACAGTTTTACAACAAACTGAGACTTTATGGACTTGCAGAATTATGTTTTAAATTGACAAACGTCATATGTGTGATTCATGGCACAATGCAAACAGGACTACTGTTCATATTTTTTCCGAAATAAAGTCCCGTGGTGGTCCACCGTAAGGGGCGGGACTCCACCTCTCTATAGCACCCCCCTCGGTGGTTAGGGTTAGGAATGAGTGTCGGTTCAGGTTTAGATAGGGGCCAACACGTATCAACGGGGAAACAGTATTCGACACAACACCGGCTACCTTTTACAAGTAAGTAAGAAAGAACGTTTGAATTGGCCTTAACAGACGTCGATTCACCTCCGCTGCCGACTTAGCGGCAGAGCAACACACTTTACGGCCTTACTGACGGGACGTTGTCACCATAACAACAAACAATAATCTATATTTTCTTTTATACTAATCAAATGACCTCGGCAACAGTTCAATGTCTGTTCTACTCCTGTTCTATTGGGTTGATTCCTCATTATATGAGGATTGTGACTGTCCGTGTAAACAGAGCCCTCGTTCACATTAAAATGTGCTCAACACTCCAGTAATCGATCTATTCATAGAACGTGTTGGTTGCAATTATATAAACACTCGACCTTTCACTCTAGTGAGACAGCGCTGAGGGACAAGGTGGCGAATAAAAGGAACAGAAGACAAGTGATGTTAAAATGAACATTTATAATGACTCTTTGTTGCCGTCGCAAAAATAATCTTTAAAAAACAATTCAATTATTAACACTGAAATGCTGACTTCACTGGTAGTCCACGAGTCATAAAACACAACTCACTGAATTTCTTTTACAAACACAGTACTACAGTTACATTAAATAGTCATTACCGTTAAATCTATTAATGAATAATGTTCAAATAAACTAATAATAAAAACAATGACACTTTTAAAATCCTCTCATTTCCTCACATAGTAGCTGTTGTCTTTTTTTACCAACAGTGTATCATTTAGAAAATATACTGCTTCTGAGATGTTTCTCTGACAAAAGCAGAAAACAGACTGGCAGCATAACAATAATGGTACATGAGCTCAAACGTTGTACAATTAGGGTGATGTTTTTCAAGGGGAGCGGAGATGGGACGTAACCATTCCAGTGATCTAACATTTAGATATGTAGGCTGGCTGCCTTTTGGCTCAGTATGGAATTATTTGGCACTCTTGCTGACAAATATTTGCCAAAAAAAAGCTTTCACACTTTTTTTTTTTTAAAATGGCACAAGAAGACACTTTCCTCTCTTTTCTGAATGTATTCAGAGGACTTTTTCATTTTTAAAAGACATATAAATGCTGTCCTAGAAAGCCCTTTAGGTAGTTAACACTGTGGACTTTCACAGATTCTCCTCGTCACAAACGAAAGACAGAACCGTCGTCATTAATATCAAAGAGAAATGTACCCAATCAACAAAACATCACTTTTCTTAGGTTGGATTATTTGATCTTATGCTGTCAGTCCATTTTTTTTCTGAGATGGAAAGAACAGAGGTTAAACGAAGTAAAACCGAACCCAGAAAAGAAAATGTACAATGTGAAGTGAAAATGGTTGCAAGGTACCGGCATGCTGTCTTCAGTTTACACTTAAGCAAGCGTTCAACCCTGCAGAATTGTCCAGATAACCAGAAAACAGAAGAACAGTCTCGCAGAGTTTGACAGATAAAAGTGGTGTAAAATATCCAACACATACATGAATGAGTTCTCGGGGATGGAGAAGGTCAACTAAGTTCATGGGAGGTTCAGAGGGTCAAAGACAAAAAAATGGCCTCATGTCAGGTTGGCAAAGAATCCTGTATTTTCTCAGACGAAAGGGCTCAGAAATACCTTATCCGTATAAAGGGCGGACACAGTAGCAGGTGCTCAGTGTGATGGAACACAAATCGTGATGTCGCGTAGGCTGAGAGAGTGACACTCGGGGAGAAGAGGTTTTAAGAGAGGAGCAGTCTTAGCCAGTTTGTAGTGTTTAAAACCAGTCCTAGCCTTCTCGTGAAAAGGGCTCCGTGGGGGCGGATGAACGTCCAGGAAAATAAAAACAAACAGAACAACTTTTGGAATGATACTGTAATTTGTTTGGCATTCAGATGTGAAGCAGTAAATGCGAGGGGGAATTTGTGACAGAAAATAATGAGAGCGATATCATTCATGTAACTAGGCCTTTACCACTCAAAGTCTAATAGGTCTCCTCTGTGATGTGTAGCCTGTTGAGGTGGCAGAGGCAATCTTCATTTTGCTGGTGCCGATTAAGTCTCTCAGATCTGACTGTTACACCAGCCAGACTTTGAGCGTGCATCCCTTCAGCCCAGTGCTTCAATCCCAATGAAAACCAGTCTGTAATTTGTAATTTAAAGCAAAAGAGGATGCGAAAAGGACAAGATCACATGTTCGTTTTAAAAACAAAGCACTCAGTGATTGACACAAACCTCTGCTGAAGGGAATGTGAAGGAGAAGCCTTCGAGTGAGGAAGCAGGTGCTATTTTTCTATGTTGTCTGAGACTCCAGCCCTTTCCATCATTCATGAGACCCAACAGGATCAGGGAATTAATAAATAATAATTAATAAAACAAAAACATCAGAGCAACAAAGAATGGCAAAAAAATAATACTGTTGAAAGCCAACGTGATTTCATTTCACACCCAATATGACCCACTGATCAGTAAAGTGCATTTATGCAACACCAAACAAACAAGATAATGTTGACAGCGAATCGGAAGTTGTGTTAAAACATATCTGGTTCATGACTATGGCCGTGCAAGGCCTACCTGACTATAGCTGAAATCTGTTATTGACATAGATATTAACTCTACATGTAATTGACATTCCTGCCCTGAATTTACATTAAAAGACTGATATAACATTCGACAGAAAAAAAGAGTAGATGGGTACATTCATAGATTAGATCTGGGCTTTCAAGCTCTAAAAACATTATGGGACAGGTTCTATGAGGTTCAACCTGTTTGTAACAGAAATACATGCCCGATATCTTAAAAAAGCAAAACACAAGGAGCCAATGCACTGAATAACATTTTCACGTTTGCTTGTTTCACATTTTCAATACTCCTCACTGCACCTAAAAATCAAAACATCTTCTCTGGTGACGTGTAGAGAGACATGAACTCTGATTGATGAGATCTGAGATGTGTGTGTGTGTGTAAGTGTGTCAGTGTGTCTTTTTTTTTCTCGGGCCAACATGACAATAATGAGCTCCCTCCCAACTCACAACATAAAAAAACAACTCTTTTTTTTTTTTTTAACATGAGGCGAGTAAACTTAAGTGCTTTACATTTGACTGCATGCAGCGTTATGTCTTTGAATGTTGCGAGAGACATCTCGCTAAATTTTTGTAATTTTTTTTTTCCTCCATAATTTATTTTGATACCATGCAATAGAAGACGTGCAAAAAGATAACACCTAACTCCACAAACACATTTTTGATTGTTAATGGTATGTTATGAATGCTTATAACATGTTATGCTTAGTCCATGCTGGCCTATAGAGACATTTGTGAGACAGCAGTACTTAAGCCACAGGTCAAACAAACACACAAGGGATGCATGGAGTGTAAAACAACATGGATCCATAAAAATCACAATCTTTAACTCTTACTCTATGTACCTATGGGATAAAAACAATGCACAAAAAAGTTCTTTGTCCTTTGTTTTCTTAAGTAATGTATTTGATTATCTTTTCTTAACTTAAAAGACAGTGTTTGATTGGCACTTGATCAGCACTTCTAAACAAGTTATTGATATCTAACATTTGATCGCACATCTACAATTTCAGAAGCTGCGGAGGTCTAGTTTGGCACAGGTTGTACTATGGAGTCTATTATTACTTTTACTATCTTACCAATACTGTATAGTATTCTATACACCTCGTTTTATGCTCCATCCTTTTAGAGCATGTTTCTAATCAACAGACCAGACATCTTTTCAACTAAAATATTTTGTATAGTTTACTTATCAAATAGCAGCATTTTCATAACTTACAAAAAGTACATGTAAACCTATTCATTCAAAATCTTAGTAATTTCAAAGGTTCATACAACAGACATAAAACACAAAACAGGACAACATGCTACTATATTGCTTCCAATATTCTTTACATTTTCTTACTGTCAAACTAAATCATCAATGACAGAAATATGGACACCACCGGCTGATGATGAGTCATCATAATGCACAAACAAATCGCGAAGCTAATCTTAATCAGGCTTAGTTGGCACTCTCATCATCCACACAAATATAACATAGTTCACATTGTATCGACAACGCTGGACTGCATTTGGACTACAAACTAGAATAGCTACAATAAAGTACATATAGATCATATGACATGACATATTGTATTCCACAGAAATGAATTCTAGTCATTTTCAGATAAGAGGATATGCATAAAGGATGTCATTGTTTCGGCTTGAGGTCACAAACAAGTTCCCACCTTACTCTCGCTATCTTATGCATTCTGTCCTTAACTGCGCGTAGTTTAGTGGCTTGTTCAGCCCACGTATGAATATCTATTCAAGCAAGATTTTTGCCTTCTTTTGGAAGAAAAAACAACACTTTCTCTTCCCTTAAAAGGCCATAGTTCACGGTCTAAACGCTCCTACTTGTTCTTCTTATATAGAGGGAATTTGATACTTTGAGCTAACGTTGCTGGTTGGTCTTGTGGGTGTCACAGTTTTCGAGGCAGGTGTTTTCTGTGCATTTTAGCCTTGTGAACTCTACGGCCTGGGAAAATATTTTCATACCCTTATGACCTATAGTGCATAACTCCCACCGCCAGCACACCCGACACGCCACCCGTGAGAAGACAAGACAGGAGGAAGGAGAAAGAGGGGGAGAGCACAGTGAAGGAAGAAGCACAGACGGGGGGGATATTATAGGACACAGGAGGAACCTCAGAACGGTGAGAAACAGCAACATGCAGGGGAATAAAAATGTTGAGAGAAAGAGGAAAGTTAATGAGGGGGCAGAGAGAGAGAAATAGTATTTGGCACAATGTAATGATCAGAGAGCTCTGAAGGAGAGCTCCCTGCAGTCAAGCAGTCCAGTTGCATTGATAAAACACCCCCTTTTGTTTTGTGCTTGTATCTTATTATATGCTAAAATCTTGGGCAGTAAAAGGTTACCTTATGCTATGGTTTCATTAGTGGCCAGATTACAGTTATGGATGACTGTGAAGCCTTCCAGACACGCAGTGTGAAAGGAGAGATTTCAGTTAGGAAGAAAGGCTCACTGCTGCAAATGTTCAGACAGTTGTTTGAAATCCGTTTACTTTCAAACATGAATCATGAAAATGAAAAGGCTATTCGTTAAATTTCCCCCCCAAAAAACGGGAGTGGTTTTGGATTTCTCGGACGCTACTCAGCACCAACCCTCACAGCCGTGCATTCAGGAAGCTGATCATAGAGCTTGGGGTTGATGGGGACAATTGAAAGATGTTCTTTAGAGTCGGGGGGGAAGTGGACGTAATAGGACTGGAGAATACAGAGCGGGAAAGTGTGGTGGGAATAATTTGTGGTTCGCTGATCAGAAAAAACGTCCGCTAATTGAAGTGCAGTGCGTTGGTACTGGTAAACAGAAACATCACAAGACGCTGGAGTACAAATGCTCTTGTGGATATATACTGTATATCCCTTCTGTCAGTATTGGTAGGTCTTGTTTATGTGACATAGATGTGCACATTAAAGTATACTCACATCCCAGCGGGGACAGACATGCTTTACATTGTGTTCTTAATGTCTCACAGTGCAGTCTTCAGAGACCCAGTGTACTCAGGATGAACACCATGGATAGCAGCACAGAAGGAAGCCAAGGTAATCTTCGAGTGCTCGGAAATGCTCTAGACAATTAGCCTCCCTGCATTAGACAAACAATTGCCCATAAAAGACAACGATGCCAAAACATTTCATGATGTTTTATTACGTGCTCCGCCCGCAGTTAGCGAGCGTTAACGTGTTTTGGGAACGATAACCGGCTGCCTGGATGAACTGAAGTATCGCTTGTTTTTTTTTGTCTTTAATGCAAATTGGGAAGGATGGCTCCCAGTAAAAGTGAGTCCGAACCTTCTTTTCAAGTGTCATTCTACTTCCCTTTCATTGGTGTGTGACTATTTGGTACCCTTAATGTAAAGGCAATTTGTTCACAGATATTGGTTCATACAGCTTTCCTTATCAAAATGCTTTTGTAGTGCTTTGTTCCCTTTGCCGACCGACACTGCTTCAAGGTAGTCTGAGCTTTAAGTTAATTCTTGGGAGTTACAAATAAGGCAAACGTATTGTCAGGTAAGATGTAAAGCGTGGCCAATCTTTTAGAAGAACAAAAAAAAAAAGACCTGCATTGGCGAGGATGGACTTCTACTAAGACTGGATTGCTTTTCATCATGACTGAAGGCTGAAATCAATCCTTTTTCATTAGGTGAGAGGCTGGGTCAGATCCAATGGGCTACTAATGGCTGGACGACACATCAGCGTTTTCAATCAAGTGACGAGTCGCCAGAGAGATTCTGTTTTCATGGTAAAGGACATATAAAGAATCTAATCCTATAGCACCAAGAAAGGGTTAAACAACATATTTCTGTGTGTTTGTAGCTGTGACTGAATATGCAAATACGTGTCAGTGTTTGTGGGAGCGTCATCTATGTGTGTTCATGTAAAATATATTCATACATTCCTGTGTGTCTCCTCTATCCTCTCACATTGATTATTTAACCCCTGAACTATACTTGCAGACAGCAACAGTGAAGTTCAGACTGGGTTTTGAAGTTATACATTTCTTTCACTGCAACACGATATTTGATCCCTGTAAATAAAAAATAGCGATAGGCTAATGTTGTTTTTACATTCAGATCAACCTGCATTCACAGGTTTAAATAATCTATTTGTGTTTGAATGAGACCATGTCAATAAATAAAGGATGCAAATATAAAATACCCAAATTTAGAAACTTCAATTATGATATGAGCCAGAATTCAACATATTTCAACAGAGATATGACTTCTTTAAAGAACTTATACTCAGATTGCTTCCCCATAGACTGAGGTGACCTCAGGTGCTTGTCATAAAACCTCTCCCCTGTTAACAACGCCTTCTGCATCGTACACAAAGAGCAAGGTTTGTAAAACAGCTCTATCGGCTGGCTGGAACTTCATCTGACTCGCTCAACTCACCGGGAGCTGAGGTTTGCAACTGAAATTAAAACCGACAAAACCCAAACAACAAAAAAAAAAAAAAAAAGGAAACAGCTATGAGGTTTTGGAGGAGGGTGAAACCCTGCGGTCTCACCCTTGAATCTGCAGCTTGGCAGTGGACCAGTTCAGCTTACTCTGATCACCATCGTCAAAAGGACTCGACACAAACTTTTAAAAAACATCAGGACGTCAGTCCTAAAAACACATTCACATATCACACACACTTATCTTGGTTGTCTCCCCCACCTCCTCCTTTGTGATTCTTTCATTTGATACGGAAATATTGAACAGATATTTGGACGTTTCTTTTTTCTATTCATCGTGACCCTCTCAATTCCCTTCTATCTCTGTCTTCATCCTTTCCTTCTTTCCTCTTCTTTTTCCTTTTAGCCCACCTTTTGTGGGTTGGTAGCGCGCACGCCCTGCTCGTAAGTGATCCGCTGGCTGATCAGATACTGCGCTGCTTGCGTAGCGGCTGGCGACCCTGTTATGGTAACTTTACGGTTCCGAGTACCAGGAATGAACTCTCCCTTTTTGGAGATCTGGATGCGGGCTCCTGTTAGCTCCTGGTACTCTACCAGCGTTTTCCCTCCTTTCCCCAAAATGGCACCGACCAGATTCTCGGGCACAGCGATCTCAACCACGTCCTTGGCCCCATCGCCCAGCTTCTCTGTTGCCAATAGGGAGGAGGCCATCAGTGGGGATGAAGCATTTAGGTAACCGTTGGAAGCCCCTGTAGCAGCTGCTAGAGAACCCAGGGAGAAGCCCCCGAGGCCTGCAGCAGGGTGGCCAGCACCGCCGGAGGCATCGCTAGCGTAGGAGGCCAGTAGGTTAGCTGCAGCAGCAGCAGCCGGGTTAGCACTAGCTGCTACTGCAGCGAGGACCCCAGAAGCAGCCGCAGGGTTGAGTCCCAGACCGAGGGTGTTAGTGTTGTAGCCGTAGCTGGCCAGCGTGTTGAGGGCTGAGGTGATGGCCAGTAGATCGTTGCCAGAGAAGCTGGACATGGTGGCAGGGAAGGCACCCATTCCTGTCAAGCCGGCCTGGCCCAGAAGGCTGGAGGCGGTGGCAGCTGCCGCGGCTGCATTGGGCATCACCTCGGCCGTGTTAGCGTAGGGGGAGCCGGTGGGGTTGGAGTTGGCCACTGGGCCCGACACGTTGGAATAGCTGATGTTGAGGCAGCTGCTGCTCTGAGGGTCCTCCTGGATCTTCTGTACTATGATTTCCACAGCCTTGCGGTTCTGTTCGGGCTCCCCGCTGATGGTCACCACCCGCTCTTGCAGGTTGATGCCCTCTGGTTTCTGGGAGAGCTGCACCCAAGCCCCCGACTGCTCCATCACCGCTTTCACTGTGGCTCCGCCCTTACCAATGATCAGCCCAGCCGTGCTATTGGGCACGATCAATTTGGCCTGAGGAGATATAGAAAGATTGAAGTAGCAATAAAAGGTAACAAGGGAAAGATTTAACAGCATAAATGGTTGACAGAAAGAGGGATATCTCTCTCTGAGTCAGAGTACTATACCAGCCCCCGCTTTACTCAGCGATTTGTTAATCCCAGGGGTTTAGGCTGCAGCTGCCACATGGCTCTGTCTTGCTATGAAAGACTGGAGGTAAAAATAACCACATACTCTCACATTTTCCTGACCCGACCAGACTGTGGGTCATGGCCCAGAGAACAAGTACGCCTGGTCCTGGAAGTGAACTGTTCCTATACCACATAGCGACCACACATCCTCATGACCTTATTGACCGAACTGTATCTCACCTGTTTGACACGGTCGGGGTTGACGGTGGTCTGTGGCTGCAGTATGCTGACTGGTTCGGGTTTCTGGGCGCTCTGGGGCATCTCGCGGACTTTCTCCGCGATGAAGTTGTGGACGCCATTGAGGGCTTCGACTGTACCCTGTATCAGACAGACGCGTTCTGTTGTTCCTGCGATGAGAAAGGAGGACAAACACAAGTGATCAGTTACTGTAATGTGCTCCGAGTGGGTACTTGGCGAGCAGATTTGAGGGATTTGCTGGGGGGGTTGGACTAAAATCTACATTTATATTAAGATGTCTTGGCAATGAAAAATGTTCCTTGACATTTCACAAAGAGACCCAATTACTAAGCTATTCCTTGCTTCCTTCATTTACACAATCAACAGAGAAACAGCTGAAAGAAAGAACGGTGCTTGGTTAGCGAGCCACAGGGGGGGGAGAAGGATTCCTCTTCAGTGATGTAACTCTTTCAGGGCTGTTAATACTGAACCCGTCCCTGCCTTGCAGCTCTAATAGACTAAACACACGCTTGTTCCTCCTCTCGGCTTCTTCTTTCTACACCCACATTGACGACCCAACCGGCATTCCGTTGCCATGGTAAAGGGGCCGAGCCGTGGAAACAGGTGATGCAACAGCGAGTCCTTTATACTTGCTTGCACGATTTTTAAAACACTCTCCCTTTTGTATCAACCTTCCTGCCGCTTTAACATTTCACTGTTCTTTGGTTGAAGTGAATATAGGAAATGATTTCAGATATTTGAGGCTGGCCGACAATAAAAGATTTTTCAGATCTTAACAGATGTTGAAAATGTGAGAGAGCCCACACAGAACGACATGTGTTAAATTTAACAGTTTTGTTCCTATAGTGTGTGGAGAGAAACAGCCACCACACTAACAGATTCATTCATGAACAACAAGAGTCCCTAAAATATCTCACAATCAAACGTGACTTTAGTGTAAACAAACATGGCGGACGACGGGCAGGAAGAATTAGTGATGTTAGTTTTTACTTTGTATTGAATATTCGTCAAAGATGGATGGATGAAGTCATGGAGACACGTTAAATAAACACTAATCAACAAGTTGGTCCTCCATTTCTGAGCTCCATCTTACTACTACTTTATGCTTTGCGTTTAGCATTAGCTCATGCATTAGGCGTTCTTTCTATCGTTCTTTCCAACGTGACTGCGTCCTCGGCTGTCCTCGGGGTTCCCCGCACACAACAGGATATCCAATCGTAAATATTGAACATGTTTAATTTTTACGATTTGGGATCGGTGCGGCCAGGATGGACTTCTGAGCCGATCGGGGGATGTAAAAAAAACACTCTTATTAACGATACGTCACACCACAGTAAAATCTTTAAAGATAATCTTTAGGTCCATTAAACAATCAGGGCTTTGCTGACCTTTGTCAAAATGAACCCAGGGAAGTCAGACCTGATTGGCTTAATGCCATAGACATGTTTAAAAATGGATGTAAATAGTCAATAGGTCAGTTCAAGCATACCAAGAAAAGCAGTAGGAGATAAACGGGTGAAAGGGCATCTGACCTGCAGTTGACCTCATTGCCATAGTTTCCTAGTTAAGTTCCTGATATTAGGCATTAAGTGCTTCATAATGCACGAGGAGCAGTCAAATAAAGCTGTTGGAGATACAGGTCCTGCACATTTTACCCCTTATTTGTACTAAAAGTGACCAAAATAAACCAAAATACAAATCCTGCTGAAAGACAAACAAGCAGGTTTATAAATGAAATCTCTTGACAGACTGAAGCCTGTGAGTACAGGAGGCACTTGACCTGTCGGCACATGTATTCATCATACAATATTATCACTAAGATATATAATAAAATCCGTGGCCAGTAGTTTGAAAATGAAACAGAAAAGATATAATAAACAGAGACCGTGATGTATGACTACAAATTTAGTCTCAGATGAGACACCATGAAGAGGACATGAAGATTATATATAGTATATATATTATATAATATGTATATACTAGGGCTGTCAATCGATCAAAATATTTAATCGCAATTAATCGCATGATTGTCCACGATTAATCGTAGATTAAATATACCTTAAAGGGAGATTTGTCAAGTATTTAATACTCTTATCATCAATTAACAACACAAAACAATGACAGATATTGTCCAGAAACCCTCACAGGTACTGCATTTAGCATAAAACAATATGCTCCAATCACAACATGGCAAACTGCAGCCCAACAGGCAACAACAGCTGTCAGTGTGTCAGTGTGCTGACTTGACTATGACTTGCCCCAAACTGCAAGTGATTATCATAAAGTGGGCATGTCTGTAAAGGGGAGACTCGTGGGTACCCATAGACATTCACATATCTGGAGGTCAGAGGTCAAGGGACCCCTTTCAAAATGGCCATGACAGTTTTTACATCGCCAAAATTTAGCGTAAGTTTGGAGCGTTATTTAACGTCCTTCGCAACAAGCTAGCATGACATGGTTGGTACCGATGGATTCATCAGGTTTTCTAGTTTCATATGATACCAATATCTTCACTCTAGCTTAAAACTGAGCCGCTACAACATAAAAATCACAAGTTGCATTAATGTGTTAAAGAAATTAATGGTGTTGAAACAAATTTGCGTTAGTATCGCGCTAACTTTGACAACCCTAGTATATACGATTATTTTCACTTCCTAAATTGCATCATCTTTAGCCAAGAGGGTGACAAATTTCATAATAAAAGTAAGCTTTGAGTTGCTCGTCCTCTTGTTGGCAGGAGGGGAGAGAAATGTGTCAGTGCCCCTGAGAGCTTTTACCCAAGAGACCAATGACTGCAGCTGGATCCTGAAGTAAGAAAGTTTCAATACTTCGGTCTTGTTGTTGAGCTTTTCTGCGGTGAGAACCTGCCTCTGCCTCACAGCGCGTCCAAATCCTTTGTCTGATTTATTCAGACTGTTAGCATGCCACACATAAAAGTATCACCCATAATTACTGTCATCACATCAGCAGATTTTAATTATTCACACTACAAATTGAGCTGGAATGTTTTTGTTGGAAATCCCAGTGCTGTATATATTCATCATGCTTTTCTAAAATGTAAACAGTGATATCAATATGGAGAACTTTTGTAGCATGCTATTTATATCCAGTAAATCAGAAACAGTGTCCTTGGACAACCTTTACATGACATGACACGCTGACCAGAAGTTCACAACAAACACACCATGCTCATTATAGACTTTTTCTGGTATTTGGCAGAGTGACCGTCATGAACCTGATCCTAATATAAAGCAGCCAATTAATGCTTTTTACTAGTGAATTATAAATGTAGGCAGAAACAGGATACATAAGGGATAATATATAGCATCATTTAGGACTGCAGTAATCTGCAGTATGATCTGATGTCTGTGTTGTGTTAAATACACCAGGGTCTTCCACAGTCGGACTTACAGCGATGGTAGGCGGTATATTTTTGGCATCATTGGGCAAAATTTCCATAATAACCTTTCAGCATATTGTAATTCAAGTGTTCTGACAGATAACTAGACTTCTGCACCTCCTCTTGGCTCTGTTTTCAGGCTTTAAAACGTCTCCCGTGTGCCAAGCAAGTAGGAGAACTACGGTGGCCGATGTGAAAACGCGAATGCCCTCTCTAGAGTCAGTGTTTGGTTTGTCTGTTCTGGGCTGACCTTCAGTCGAGTGTGAAGCGGTCGGGATGAGAGTCAGTACCTCCAAGTCTGAGACCATGGTTCGAGGGAGTTCAAGTATTTCGGGGTCTTGTTCACGAGTGAGGGGTAAAATGGAGCGGGAGATGGACAGGCGGTTCGGTGCGGCGTCTGCAGTTATGCGGGCGCTGTACCGGACTGTTGTGGTGAAGAGAGAGCTGAGCCGGAAGGCGAAGCTCTCGATTTACTGGTCAATCTACGTTCCGACCCTCACCTATGGTTATGAGCTTTGGGTAGTGACCGAAAGAATGACATCGCGGATACAAGCGGACGAAATGAGCTTCCTCCGTAGGGTGGCTGGGCTTCGGGCATCTGATCAGGATGTCTCCTGGTCGCCTCCCTTTAAAGTTTTTCCAGGCACGCCCAACTGGTAAGAGGCCCCGGGGTAGACCCAGAACACGCTGGAGAGATTATATATCTCGTCTAGCCTGGGAACACCTCGGGGGTCACCCAGGAAGAGCTGGAAAACGTCGCTGGGAGAGAGGGACGTCTGGAATTCCCTGCTTAGCCTGCTGCCCCCGCGACCCGGCCCCAGATAAGCGGAAAGAAAATGGATGGATGGATGTTCTGGGCTACTGTAGAAACATGGCGGCCGGCTCCGTGAAGGGGACCCGCTCCATATGTAGATAGAAACGTCTCATTTTAAAGTAACGAAAACACAAGTATTTGTATTTTCCGATGATTATTCAGTAAAGAAAACATACTGATTAATATTATAGATCCCCCTAAATGCTACACACTGTTCCTTTAAGGGTGGTTGTTCCTTTAAGCGTGGTTGTTCCTTTAAGGGTGGTAACGGGTAAGGCTGACGATAACCTACATTTTTGTGATTATATGTCAACAAATCTCACTGAAAAAGACCAAAACCAACAACACATTAGTCCATTGCTCACTACTTTCCCTAGCCTGTCGGTGGCTCTCAGCCCCAAGCCCATTGGTTCATACTAAATCTTTAAAAACAGGTCACAGATATATAGTTTCATTTAAAAAAAAAAAAAAAAAAAAAGCTCAGTCATTTCCTACAACAGCTGAGCACTGTAGTTTTTAGCAAAGATGACTCAAACAGGAGGAAATTTGTATTTGTTGGGGACTAATTTCAGCGGTGGATTAATACACATTCTGTGCTTTAGTGAGTATCTGGGGCAGCAGGTCGGTGTATGTGGGATAAACTAAAGAGTGTGTCTTCATGGTAATGAAGGAACATGTCAGTGTGGCTCATCGGAGTGTTCTTAGTAGTTTTGGACAACAATGGAGCTCTATGGCACAGAGGATATAATAAGACATATCAGGCTTTATGCACAATACTTATTAGTAGATACATTCATAGGGATTCACAGGATTTTTCAACAATAAGACAAATAGAGAATAGCACCAGACTTCTCCTTTAACAAATATTCAACCACTAAAATGGACTATTAAGTTAGGCAAGTATGTATCAGAAATACAAATCAAATCAAATGATAGAGAGGCTTGAGAGTTGCAGACACGACTAAAACGAGGTGTGAACTGGAAAAAAACTGGTGGTCATGTGACACTGTAAACCAGTTTCATGTGAGGACATCTTGCTGTGCGGTGAATGAGGCTGAAGTTCGGCTCCGTGCTAATTCTAACTATCAAATGACAACATTTGCAGAACAGAATTGATCTTTGATTGTAGCGCTGATGTACGGCATGCACCGTGACGCACAACTTAAAAAGGAGGAGCTACACAACGCTAATAAAATGAATACAAATTGTGGAAGGTGGTGTGACCGCTCCGTGGTCATTAACAGAAACCATTAAAAAAAACGGTTTTACTCGCCTGCTGTGAACTTCTCAAATGTGACATTGACTGTAATATTTCAAAGTCACAGTTATTGATGCCAAGAGGTGCGTGTCTTGGCATCAAGCACATTCATTTCTTGTTGACACACTGCCAAAATAGTGCACTGTCAAGATTACTGCTAGTGTATACCTGGTAACATTAGTGTTGTGTGGAATTGCAACACATCTTGCAGTAATTAAAAGCAAATCGGGCATTTTGTTTGGTTGCAACCAACCAGCCATTGCGAACACACAAAATATGATTAATTTGCAGTGTACTGCATTACTCAATACTCAGCTGACGTCGGCAAAAGAAGCCTACAAAGAAAATGTCTGGCAGCATAGAGACTCATTATCGGGCAAGAAAAGACCCCTGACTCCTCATAACTACCTCACTTTCATTCCCTTATTAGGTGACTGTGTTTGCAAATGGCTAGCGATTTAATAGCGTAGGCTATCATTTCAAAATTTATGGCTGCTAAAAGTGGCTAGCATAGGAATATAATATCTCCCCCAAACTAGTGGTTAGCATAGCTGCTAATAACTAGTCACCATTAGCAGCAATGCTGCACTAGTTTGGGGGACATGAACATGATTTGAAGGGATTTAGTATTGCACTTCCATAAAGTTTGGGGACTTGCAAGAGACAGAATAATAAAAGAATTGAGGCTGAGACATCTTGACTTTTAGTCCGTAGTTAGGGGTCAAGCTCTAAAAACGTTGGGTCCTGTATTTCCCATAATGCAACTGGGTGACCAGAGGTAGCGTTAACCAAATATTTTCCGTCATTGACTGATCTTTTTAAAAAATTGCCGGAAAATCTGAAGGCCGTCCGTCATGTTGACGGACTGGGCTTGGAGCGGTCTGTGACCGGGTCACGGAGCGGTGCCGCTGGTGCAGAAGGAGTGCGTGTTGCGTTCAGAGAATCTGGTAATTCAGTCTCCGGTATGGCAGCAGAGCGTGGGTTCAGCAATCAGATCAAAACGAAAATGAGAAGTTGTCTGTCCGAGGCAGAGACTACAGGAAAAAAAGGATTCATCTGCTTCATGTGTGTTGACATGAAAATGGCCGCCCGGTCGGTATAAATGCATAATCTATAAACTTGTTCTGTAGTCAATATCAATTATTAAAAAAATAGTTGGCATTTTTTCTATTGAAAAAAGATCAATGTAACTTAATCGTTTCCATAACAACATGTTTTTATCTAACGAAATATTCTGCTTCAGTCCATGTTGGCGTTTAGCCTTACAAAAACAACATTTTCCACTGCGGTCATAAACTGTTTGCCCTCCCACACAAAGGACGGTTTGCACTTAACGGACATTCTCGGTTCATTCGAAAAACCTCAATCAAAGCTTTAAATGTAAAACATGACGTTGGGTAAGGCAGCCCTTGTGGCTCGGTTCAATCCACTTTCTTTGTTTCCTAGTTACAGAGCCGCAGGGCTGTGTATCATCAACACTGCACACACAGAATGGACAGATTGCGGACCGTGAGGAGATCGCTGACTTTGACAAAAAGTGTGTTGGATTAGAATCACAGACTCCACCTCTAAAATATGCATATGTCTTATTAAATCTCATTAAAAATGAAAATACAAAAACGACAGGCATTAATACATTATGACAGAATTTTTACAACCCTGTCAGTCAGAATGACAGACAACGACTGCCCCTGACCGGTAAATGCAGTTTGTAATGCAGGCTTTTAATAGAAATGTATAGTCTATAACTCCAAGCTGAGATAACCCTGATTAGGGACGTCATGAGAACCGAGTTGATGCCAAAATTTGGAAAACGTGAAGGATTTTCTATGATATGTGAATGTAAATGGGTTCTATGGGTACCCACGAGTCTCCCCTTTACAGACATGCCCACTTTATGATAATCACATGCAGTTTGGGGCAAGTCATAGTCAAGTCAGCACACTGACACACTGACAGCTGTTGTTGCCTGTTGGGCTGCAGTTTGCCATGTTATGATTTGAGCATATTTTTTATGCTAAATGCAGTACCTGTGAGGGTTTCTGGACAATATCTGACATTGTTTTGTGTTGTTAATTGATTTCCAATAATAAATATATACATACATTTGCATAAAGCAGCATATTTTCCCACTCCCATGTTGACAAATCTCCCTTTAAGGTACACTTTGAACACATAAAAAATGTGTGATTAATTTGCGATGAATCACGATTAACTATGGACAATCATGCGATTAATCGCGATTAAATACTTTAATGGATTGACAGCCCTGGTATTGACACATCCAATATTGTGCTTGCAGATCGAGAGACTTGCTCTCCAATGCAACACTAGCACCATAAAGCAGAACAATACTTCAGAGTACTACAGCGTAACAACTGTTCCTGGTGGACGTTGGTCACCAGGATGAGACACAGACATGAATCTGTAGAAAGAAAAAGGCTGCAGTTTCCATTAGTTTGAAATCCCCGCCCATGATGTCATCCCAGACAGAGCTGTCCTGTAGGGAGCGTTAGTGAGAACAGTATGTATATATATATATATATATATTCAGTATGTATATATATATATATATATATATATACATACATACATACATACTGTACTGCATATGGAGAAACAGTTGAAAAACAGCAAACTGTGCATTTGCTGTAGTTTCTTTGTCTGCTACTTTCTGAAGGAAATGGAACAGTGGTGTTTTCCAGTATGAGGTCACATATTGTGATTGATATTTTAATGATCACATAATGGAAAACATACACCCAGTGTTTCTATGACATCACAACACAATCCGTTCGTGCTGTACTAAGTAACCCAATACATGTACTTGGCCAGAGGCCAGCTGCATCCAGCAAAGGGTTTGAAGTTTTGTTTCTAACTTTATGTGCAAATCGTGAACTCCCACAGCTCTTTCTGCAGCTGCTTAAATATGCGGATGTGTGTAAGTAGGTGTGAGTAGGTGTGTGTATGTGCTGAACGCGCGGTGCGAGTGGGTGAACGCACAGCGTGCTGCGTTTATGGGGGCTCGAGTAAATCTCGCCATGCAACAGTTCAGACGGGTTCAAAACCAAATAATAAAAACAAAAACTTGCCCCCGATGTTAGGAGGCAAGCAGGCAAACACAATGTTTAGAGAAGTATGATGTCATCTTATCTGGCCTGAACTCTCCAAACTAGTAGGAACCAAATCTGAGAGAAACAGGGAGCGGGGAGGAGAAAGAGGAAACTTGGCGTGTGTTGGAGCAGCTTGACTACAGCTGGGAGAGGGGTCACGTCCACAGAGAGAGATTGAAACAGGCTATTTCTGGGCCTGCCCCCCTGTCATACAATCATGCATCATCCACACCCTTCACTATCTCCGCTCATCCATCTCAGTCCGCCACAGCAGGGCCTAGTTGTACAGTCCCCATCAAGACCTTTTGAATTCATGGTCTCATCATGTCTTACACTGACGGATGGGAGATATGAGGTGGGTGTGAGATTCAGACTGAGCCGTCGCAGGAAGGATTGCAGAAGAAAATGGCTGCATCGGTTTGTTGTCCCCCTTGATTTCTCTAGTGTGCGATTGTGCTGTAGTTGGAGTGTGCTCAGGCTGCCGCAGGATGAGAGGTGAGGGCGTGAACTGTGTGTAATGGCATTAGCATGCTATATTAGCCCAAACTGCAGCTGATCCAACTATAAAAGGAAGGTAAAACCGATGTAGCTGATAAGTTTGACAAACGCCAAATTGCTTGCCTCTAATATTCAGGGCAGGATTTTGTATTACTGTATATGTTGCTGCTCCAAACTTCACCAAGTTGCCCGTACTTAATACAGCTAGACTTTTTTTAAGCTTTAACCTCTACTGACTTCTCTCACTCTCAGCTATTGTGCAGTGTACAGTAGCAGTCGTTTCATTTTACTTGTGTGGGCCAGAACAACCACCCAATCAAATCCTTGCCAGCACCCTCTCCCTGAACTCCTCTTCTCACTCATCACGATAATGAGTAGGGGGATGGGCAGAGCAGGTGGTGGCCTATGAACACATCTACAATCCAAAGAGAGAAATAAGGATACATATCACTCCTTTCATTTGTTGCTATGCCAATGAAGTAGCCATGCTTCATACCCTTAAACATAGTTGGCCTCGTATGTGGAGAAATTAGAAACCGTGCACCGTGAACGCGCGTCCTCTCATTGTGGCAGACAGAAACACGGCGGAAGAAAAAGTACAGGGAATATATTTGCTCGCACATCCTTCTTTTCCTCTCCCCCCCCAGTGCTACTTCTTTGCCACGATTCTGTCAGTCCAATATATCACATATAACTCCCAATAGAACAACTTCAAACCATGTTGTGCATTTTTTCCCGTAGGTAGCGTAATATTTTGTGCTCTAACTAATCTAAAGACTTAAATTGCAGAGGTCACAGGACAGATTCAATAATGGAGGTAGACATTACAAGTGGTAGTTGCTTAAGGCGAGACGACTGACTGTGGAACCTATAATTTAAAAAACATCTGTCGTATTTCTCACGTGCATATTTTGTGCTACTGATATTAGGTCATGTGCACTGCTGCCAATTCCTATCTAAAGAGGTATTGTTCTAAACATGTCTACAGTAACAAGTATACTACTACACGGGAATTATTTGCTTGCATCAGTTATCACAGAAAACATCTGGACCTAATAAGCAGCGAGACGCTCAGCACCTGTTATTTTTCAGCAGGTTGAAGCCTCCTCTGAGGCATGAAGGACAAACAACCCAGACTCCTCTGCGACTCAGGCGATTGTGTTAGGAGGATAAGATGGTTCAGCTCTGACCTCCGTGTGATAGGGGTCACCGAGCTGCACGAGCATCCCTCTCCTGTTGCCATTTTCGAGCGAGACTCTCACCGGCACAATTAATGGTTTCTACTGTATGTATGCTGCGTGTCCGCTGCGTCGCAGACGTTTGTGCTCGTTTTTTTTTGAGGGGGAAATAAAATGGCTGCCCCCCATGCAATTTTACCAGAAAAGAATGAATGAATGCACCGACGTGAAACCGTGAATATGGTACGTAAAATCAAACAAACCCTGCAATGAAGGGTGCAACCTGCTAGCCAAGCAACTGACTGCAGATTTAAAGCAGCAGTGGGTAGAAATGGAGCAAATATGATTTAAAAAAAGTCCTGACAGTAGAGCATGAGACAGGTAATCTGTGTCCTCCAGTGCTCCTAATAGCATCTGCAAGATTTCACAGACCGGAGGAAGACAACCAATCAGAGCAGATCTGGAGTCTGCCGTCCAGCTGCCGTCTATGAGACAATCACTCGCGAACTCTGATCAAACGGTCAAACTAGGCAGCGCTGATCAAATATGAATCAATATTCTGTTACTGTAATGCCTATTTCTCTCCTCAGATGTTCTCAGAATCATCTTGTAATCTACCGTTTAGCTGAGAAATGACAAATGTTTGTGACCCGGCAGCCATGTTGAGATCAGTTGAGGAAATACCAAGCACCGCCCACCAGCCGGAGCAAACAAGCTAGATTTTTCTAAAGCCTGAAAAACAGAGTCATGAGGAGGTGCAGGACTCTCTCTCAGAACACTTGAATTACAATATGCTGAAAGGTTATTATGGAATTTTTGCCCAACGATGCCAAAAATATTCTGCCTGCTGCAGCTTTAAATGCTGCGTCTCACAGCTGTAACGTAGCCTCCACGCATGTTTAGTCCCTCAAGGACACAAGGATAATCAAGTTCAAAGTGTTTACGATCGGTTTGTGATTAAAATGGATCGCAAATTACTTTGCCAAATGAAGAGGACATATCAGAAGCTCTCTTGCACCAAAGCATCAGTCCTTCAGCTGGGTAATGAGTCAGACCACTCCTCTCGTATATAAATATATATATATATAAGCTTTTATGCTCATTGATTCTAATTACCGAGTGTTCATTCTTACCTGGGTAGAAGTCTTTGGATTTGGACAGCTTAATGGTGGCACCCGTCTCTTTCTGCAGTTGTACGATGGTCTGGCCGCCCTTGCCAATTATAGAGCCGGCTGCATAGCTGGGGATCAGCACCTTCAGGAAGTACTCACCCTCCTCTGGGGGAGAGACACACAAAGTGGGAGAGGGTCACATCTCGTAAAGTAGCTCTGCACATCATCATATACCAGCCCCATACCCATAATCGGAAAAGCACAAAATGGGGATACATAGCTTTGACATACATGGGGAAAGGCAATGATATAATCATGTGTTCCTCTGGTGGAAGGAAGGTATCTGGAAGAAGCCTTTTGAGCTCTTTGTAGCTTTCAGTGCATTCACATTTTATCAGACTGTGACATGTTCTGTGTCCTGTCCCAGATTTCTTGTAGAGTAAATGATGACCTCCTTTCCAGTTTGCAGAGGTCTAATTTTAACTGTTTTCAAGGAGTTTTAGAAAAACCTCTGAATGAATACAAAGCCAGGTCCAGTGTTGCTAATCATTCTTCACACCGGGAAGAGAAGGAATGTAGAATTAACGGTCCAGTCCGACTGTAAAAAAAGTAGCCGCATATATTTGTAGAAAGAAAGTTACACACACAGAGGACTACGTGCACACACATGAAGTCATTATCTGTGTGGTTCATGAATGCCAATACGGAGTGATCCTTCGTAATTAACAGACGTGAGACGAACATATGGGAACCAATCCCACAGATTTGTTCAGAGGGTACACCGCCAAGATGGTCTAAATCTTCTCCATTTTGGAAGGGGCTTCTGTGGCTTACAGTGGCTCGTTGCAGTCACTGATTGACAGTCCGTCAGTTTGAAGAATTTGCAGCCAAACATGTTTCTCCCTTGCAGTTTCCATACCATGCTAATTAAGAATTAATCAGCACCAAAGTGGGCAAAGTGTCAGTCCAAGAAAATCACACTGAGTGCGCTAATCTAGTAAAAAGCAATCAGCCACATATTGAGCTTGGACCTCGATATAATTAAAGAACCTGCCAACAATGCATCAAAAATATTATATTTATAGATGTGGGCGGGCTGTGATTCCCCACTGAATTCCTAATATTATATCGATGACATCATGGTAAACACTTTGTACAGGTGCGTTGTTAGCACTGGTACAAATAATCCCCTCTGCATGCTGATTTCGATGCAATGACGTCATGCTCGATCCTTTTCAGCTGCCTCAAGGGTGACGTCACTCGAGCGGGCAGAGATGTAAAAAAGCACTGTCCATCTTTCGTAGGACGCAACGTTTTCAAGCGTAGTATGATACAGATTTTTCGATCGCAGATACCAAAGCCACACGGTCCGTCACCGTGTCACTGCATCCTGTGTTTTGTGGAGGGTGCACAATGTGGGGGGCTTGACCGGCATGGTGGGGAGGGAAGACGGATGGATGGAGGTGGACCGCCCTGCACTGAGACCAACCTGTTGCCTCAGTAATGCACTCATTAGATTCAGATGTGAATGAACATGGCACTGTGACATTAAGGAATTTCACAGTCTACAAGGAGCTCTTCTCCTTATTGCATTAATATGCCACTCATGTTCCATTCAGACACAGGCTTGTTTTTCGTGCACATCACCCGTAATCAATGGCTCTGACAAGTATGCAGACAATGACATGATTGTTAATGGGATTTCACTTTTGATTTAGATTAATTAGTTGTGGAGACAATCCCAGAACATATCATACATACATTTACCTGAAAGCACAGACATCACCATCGGACGCTAGTAAATACGTCAGGTGCTGGTCAATATGGGATTTTTTTCTGAGAACATCCTAAAGAAGAAATAGGAGCTAAACCTGAATGTAGACATCACGTAACCAGCTGTGTTCATCTCTGGCCATTGTCTGGTCTTTAGATTTCATGCTATATTGCAGTCAGCTCTCCTCTTTTCTCACAACGAATAACAATAAAATGACCTTGGTGGGAAAATAAAGATCATGCATGTCTGACACGGTCGCCGTAAAGCTTCTGAGCCCTCACTCCTGTCACAAGATATCTGATACCATAGCCACACAAGGAATATAATTTGAATGATGCTGATTGCAGAATGCAAACATCCAAGGACCTGTTGTTGACAGACAAGCCAAAACCCACTGCGTAACTTTCTACTCATCTTCAACCAGAGTAAAGCCAGCAGGGGAGGAAGCCACTAAGATTCCCTCCGTCGCCCTCACAGCCACGTTTGCTGTCATTAGTCAATAATTAATTCTGTCCTAGTGTCTGAGATCACAGTAACAGGTTTTAATGGCGTCATGTGGTAGAGTAAACATGGCAATCTGTTGCTGCAATCCGCCAGGGAACGGGAGCAGTGGGGCACATTGGGAAGCTGAGCCAGTGGGGTGTGAGTTCAAACCCCTGCCTCCAATACTGGAAGGATGGCTTGGAGGAGAGACACGGACGCTGAGCCAAATGTGTTTAGTTAAGTCACTCAAGGGGGGTGGGTCAGGAGGAAATGCCTTGTGACCGTCCTCCCTCCTTCTCACTACCCCTCCAAGTACCCATTCTGCATTTCAATGGACTAACCTGCTGCTGACAGGCAGCAAGGACGATGGAACAAAAACGAGCAATAATGGACAAATGAGCCGTCGGTGTATGAAATTGCACGTAGTCTAGCATGACGGATAAATTCAACAAGTCAGACAAAAAGAGTTTGAGGCTTACCCATTCTGAGATCTGCTGCTTCTCAAGTCCTCTGTCAGATCGCCATCAATGCCGGGGCACAATCTCTAAAGGGGATCTGAACGTTAGCCTAGGCATAGGTGCAATGGTAGTGTTGAGGAATGCGGCCAGTCGACTTTTTCACCGCGGTCTAATTCATCAGTGGGTGCAGAAAAAGAGATTTCACCGCAGCATCCGAGCCATGCCTTCAGCTGGCCAGAGCCTCAATTGTCTGAGAAAATGCTAATGCAGGCTCTCAGTGTTTTCAGTGAAAGACGGCACGCATTGTTCAAGCCTGCATCGGTTTGAAGGGGGGGGGTCTTCCCTGCCGCATCACCCTTTTCACTGCTCTCATCCATATTCATCGAGTGGCCTGTCCGTCTGCAGCAGCACGCAGGACTGACACCTCGCTCGGCCAATGGGTAGCCTCCTCCCTCCAGCACGTCATGTCCCCACCCCCCGATGCCGGTCCCCGAAAAATTGAATTTTCTCCTCTACTCCGCCTCTTTTGACGCAGCACTATAAAGTATGGCAGTCCATTCACTCACTTTTTTTAGTGGAAAGTGACAAAGGTGAAGTGGCTGGGGGAGCGAGCTTCGGCGGTGAATGGGGAAGCATGTAGAGTGACCTTCAACAGTGGCTGAAGAGGTGTACCGATAACATGAGCAGATGATGAAGGAGGTGGAGGAGGAGTGATCTGAGACAGCGTGCCTTACGCCACCCACCCTTCTTTCCTCCTTTCCCCCACCCCCAATCCCTTAGACGGCCATGTTTGAGAGGGCGGAGGGGCTCATCAACCATTGCAAATGGCAGTGCCGCAGAATGGTGGAGGGGGGTGATGAAGCCAATCACTACGCCTATAAATCTTACGCCAAGAGGTATCTTAAGTGACTGAATGTGTGTAAAAACGGCAATGTGCATGTGTGTGAGTGTCTGTGTGTGGACGCGGGGGGTCCAGCTTCAGTTCATAGTGCTTTCCAGGGAACCTGTAAAAAGGGAACTCCTTTTTTTTTTTTTTTCCCTGGCTGCTGATTAGTTTCATCCACAAATCAAACCCTAACACTGTGGCCCGTTTGGTTTTGGAACGAATGGCTTCCAGAAAATTCTAGCAGTCTCATTCACTGAGAGATGCTCTAGTATATAGACACAGCCTCCCTGTAGACTCCACTCCCTCTCACGGTCTATCTATCTCTCCGCTTTGCTCTGTCTTCATTTCTATCGCTCTCTCTCATTCTCTCTTTCACTGCCACCTGGCAAATTCACAGTCCGCTCACGTCACATCGCTCTGCAAGGGCACCTGTGTCCTTCCCACCAAAATATTTTAAAAAAAATACAGCACATTCCCGTGCCAACCTTTCCATTAGTAACATTACGAGATCATACCTAATCCCTCAGTCACACAACCTTTTGGAAGGCACATGCTTGCCAGCAACATGGGCTCAGAGTATGGGTAATTAGAGAGCGAAATGAATGAAAGATGTTCATACTGAGGAGAGAAGGGCAATGCTGATAAAAGAGGAGTAATTTCCCTCATTCGGTGTCCACAGCTCTTAATGCACAACGAGGGGCTCAGCTTTGAAAGAGCACAGGCTTTCTTCTCTTTGTTGTAACTGCCAGTCATGTTAATGATCAGTTCGGTAGGAATAACGTGATCAATATCAGACGTAGTCGAGGGGTTGGTGATTACAGGGACGGCTGAGGATTATCAGGCTGTCTACCAGTGCTGCCAGACAGGCTGTGGGTTTGCAGTGTTACATGTAATGCATGAAGACCACATGGAATGGGTGGTGATGCTAAAACACATTACATAAAGCACAGGGGGACAAGATATCTATGAAACATCTGTTTTGTGTAGGAGTCATTGCAAATGGTCTTAATGTGCATTTCATGTGAACGTGTACAGAGAGCTTCGGTTAGTGCTGCGGTCCACATTAGCTACAGATACTCATCAGAATGACCGCAAGATTGGCTGCCGTTTCACCTCTGTACATCTAATTTTAGTGAGCTACTGCTAACACATTAGAGACAATGCTACGCTAACTTGTACCGAATAATTTTAGAATAAAATCCCTTAAATACATTTATATCAGGGCTGTCAATCGATTCAAATATTTAATCGTAATTAATAATCGCAAATTAATCGCACATGTTCAAAATGTACCTTAAAGGGAGATTTGTCAAGTATTTAATACTCTCATCAACATGGGAGTGGGCAAATATGCTGCCTTATGCAAATGTATGTATATATTTATTTTTGGAAATCAATTAACAACAAAAAACAATGACAGATATTGATCCAGAAACCCTCACAGGTTCTGCATTTAGCATAAAACAATATGCTCCAATCATAACATGGCAAACTGCAGCCCAACAGGCAACAACAGCTGTCAGTGTGTCAGTGTGCTGACTTGACTATGACTTGCCCAAAACTGCATGTGATTATCATAAAGTGGGCATGTCTGTAAAGGGGAGACTCGTGGGTACCCATAGAACCCATTTACATTCACATATCTGGAGGTCAGAGGTCAGGGTACCTTTTTGAAAATGGCCATGACAGTTTTTCCTCGCCAAAATATACAGCGTAACTTTGGAGCGTTATTTAACCTCCTTCGTGACAAGCTAGTATGACGTGGTTGGTACCGATGGATTCATTAGGTTGTCTAGTTTTAACAAGACTGTTTTAAAATAACATGAGTGAACACAGACGCTGCTTAGCTCAACTGTTCAGGTCAAACTATACATTAAAGCTAAAGGGTTGCTAGTGGTTTTTAAATATCATTTAGACCTATACTCTACCCTAACTTCATATAAAATGTACATGTGGGAAATACTAATTTTAGTGATCATATAAACCAACGGTTCTTAAATGTGTTTACCCAGTTACCATGGGCTTTTTAGTATGTATTGCCATTACTGCACTGAGATTTTAAGGGGAAGTAAGGCAACAGTTTTATTAATTTTTCACTATTTCAGGTTGGCATTAAAATGACGAAGCACAAACAAACAAATTTTCCGTTACAAATTATGTATGTTTAAGAAGAAATCAACCATAAATCTGCTTCTAAAGGTCCTAAAAATGTGTTATTCTTGTTATATGTTACGTAAGTTCATACAGTTCCTGAATCTTAACATGTATTTTAAAATGTTCACCATACACGTAGGTTGTTGAGGTGACATGAAGTATTTTGCACACCAAATATTTCATTATGAATTGTGTCCACCTTTTTTTCCTGAATGGCACAAAATGAGGGCATCAATACTCCATGATGAAGTGATCGGCTATCCTGCACAGATACGATGGTGTTTAGGGAACCATCTGGAACACCTTTACCACTGAGGAAACAAGGCAGCCTCCTCAGAGTTCGACCATCATCAGGACACCATTAATTGTGCAGCAGCAGCAGCAGCAGCAGCAGCGTGGCTGTGATACAGAACATGGAGTCAGGCTGGTAAAATGGTTACCATTATAGAGATGACAGCAGTAAAAAAAAAAGAAAAGTCAGAGCTGTCTGTGTGAATTATGTATTTTTAGTGTTTATTAAGATTTTCCGAATGCAATTTCACACCGCCTAGCCATTCATATCACCTGGATATTGGATGGGGAAGATCACGGTGGAGTCTCTGTGCCACAGCTGAATGGTGTCAACTCTGCTAGCAGCAGGAACATCGTGTGATTTTCCTGTTCTACAGCAGCTTTAGGGGTGCTAATGGAGGACATATGGGGGGCTGAGTCGGCTCTAAAATGCTGTCTGGTGGCACAAGGGGTCCTCACGCGCCTTGCTGAAATTACATTTCTGAGGTGCAGTGAGGTGCAGTAAAGACGTGCCGTTAGAAATAGGATATAATGCTGCTATCATCGAATGGTGGGGTGTCTGGGACACAAAGAGACAAAGCAAATTTCAGTAACATATGGTGACGTGTCTCCACGGATGTCTAATTAACAGTGTGGTCCCCATGAGCTGCAGACCATAACAATGTGAAATAAGATGTATACAGTAGCTGGCAGACTGAATCAGCCGTCATCCCCACGACTGCACTCCGACATCTTACTGATGAAGCACGTGTGCACGCATACCTCCTTGTTAATTCTATATTTGCCGCCACTATTTCTCCTCCAGAAAAAAGAAATCAGGATCAATTAGCTAAAATGGCGGCGCAGTGTTTCTGTAGTCTTTCCCCTCCACCACGTAGCTCTCACTATTCTCACCACTCCCTGATGTTCCATTTCCAATCTGCTATCATCCAAAAGAATAATCTGTCAACATCTACGAGGCCCAGCTCTGCTCGTTGAGCACCTTTTACATTTTAATATATGTTTGAATTGTAATTTTACCATCATATAGTGTGTCTAAAAGCTGGCAGGGCAAACATCACAACAGGCTAACAAAAATACCAAACAGATGATGAGATTTACCCCGCAACCTATAAATAACTGGACTTTGAATCTAGGCTACGAGGGTTGTATGATTTTCACCGGATGGGTTTCCTGCTTATAGATCACCTCAACATTTGTATTTAAAACACAAACACAAACACACACACACTAGCCCCAGTATCTGTATCTGTATCTGTGTCGCAGGACTCTAATAATAAGCTAGACCAATCAGATACCGGATCGGATATCGGGCCGATACTCACTCAGATAGCTGGATCGGGTATCGGTGACAATGGAGCAGATCTATTCAATTAAATTCTGTGTTTATTTACTATATACATTATATACTTGAATTTTAATTCCTGTTTATGTTTTGACTAATATGTTGCTGCATTAAAAAGGTTTTACACTTGAACTGTTAATTTTGATGATTTTTCACCAAGATGCTGGTGTACGATTTATTATTTTAATAATAAAAAAGTAAATTTATATCTACATATTTATTTGTTACATTTTGTTTTACAAAGTTAAGAAAGCAATGTTTAAATCAAAGCCTGATGTTGCCTTACACATAACAGAATGATCCCTCCACACAGTGAGGCATACAGCTTATTATATTAAACACTGGTATCGGATCGGTACTCTGTATCGGTCGATACCCAAAGCCCAGGTATCGCTATCGGTATCGGGACTGAAAAAGTCAGATCGGTGCATCCCCATAGCTTTAACTCTTGACAGCACTGACACTAACAAACACTCTACAGTTCATCATCAAGAGATTTGTTCCTTCTTTTCATGAATCAACACTGAACTGTCCAGGATCAGATACTTGATCCCTTTAAGGTTAAACAGACACTGTCCACCTGGTGTTCAGGGTTATCGGACTCACAGGTAAGATGTGTGGCTTCATGACTGAGTCACAGGATGTCATAGTCATATGTTCTCTCTGTTTCTCCTCCTGTTATCTGTCACCAAAAGGCCTCCTCACATAGTGTTGCTCAGGAAAAATGCAGATTTATGTTTGGCCTAGAAAGCATCAGGGAATCCCTGTCTTAGACTGCAGCCACAACAACACAATGACACACAGAGGGTTAACACTTTAAAGCATCTGCACACAACAAATCATCACTTCTCCACTGAAGGAAAGACATGACTCCAGATGTGGAGCAGCAGAGAGGTGATTGGGTTCAGATTGAGAGCTGACCTGAGGAGGCCACTCACTCAGTTCAGCTCTCCTGCAGTCTATGAAGTCATAAACACAGTCAGTGCTTCAAAGTGCCAACTGCACAGGTGCTGCATTACAGAGCCTTGAACATGCAGCCCAGACCTGCTCCTGAGCTGCATGGCGTTTCTCTGCATGCAGTGCAGACTTCTGCTGTTATAATCCCACCAGTGCATGCAAGTGCTTCTACAACAACAGATTTGACTCCCATGTGGAGGTAGACACGGAGGATGAGCTCTGTATCTCCGTCTTACCAGCTCTCCTGCAGTCTATGAAGTCATAAACACAGTCAGTGCTTCAAAGTGCCAACTGCACAGTTGCTGCATTACAGAGCCTTGAACATGCAGCCAAGACCTGCTGCATGGAGTTTCTCTGCATGCATTGGTGGTGATACTGACGACAGACTTCTGCTGTTATAATTCCACCAGTGCATGCAAGTGCTTCTACAACAACAGATTTGACTCCATGTGGAGGAAGACACACGGTGGATGAGCTCTGGATCTCAGCTCTCCTGCAGTCTATGAAGTCATAAACACAGTCAGTGCTTCAAAGTGCATTACAGAGCCTATAACATGCAGCCCAGACCTGCTGCATGGAGTTTCTCTGCATGCAGTGCAGACTTCTGCTGTTATTAATCCACCAGTGCATGCAAGTGCTTCTTCAACAACAGATATTTGACTCCCATGTGGAGGTAAACACGGTGCATGAGCTGTGGATGTGGTCTTACCTCCGGTGTTGGTGCGCTTGGTGCAGCCGGCCTCCTCCTCCGGAGTCTCCAGCGGTCGTTTTCGGGAGTCCTGGTTCTCCGCCTCCATGGAGGACTGCTGCTGGCTGAGCAGGTTGGAGGTGTTGGAGTAGATCCCGTTATGGTCCACGGCTGCTCCACCACCACCAGCCATCATCATCTTTCTTTCCCCACCACCAGCCCTGGAGCTGTATAGAGATCTGCGTTATTCCCTCTCTCTCACACTGCGCCCTGCTCGTCCTTCTCTCACAGATCTAAATATAAAAATCCCCCGATGAGAGAAACGCGCTCATTTACCGCTCCAGCGCCGCGTCGCTCCAACAACATGCGCTCCTTTCCTTATTGTTGACGCGCAAAAACAACCAACGCGCCTTAGAAATAAAATAAAGCTCAACAACAGTCTGAAGAGGCGAGCAGCCGGTAAGACAAGTGCAACAGCTTCGAGGAAACAACACTGGAGCAGTCTGGAGTCATCATGTTTCTCTGTGTGATAAGTGCAGCTGTTGTTATTGTTGCCTCTGTAGTGAAGAGAAGAGAAGAGAAGAGAAGAGGGGAGGAACAGAGTTGGAGAGCTCCGCACGGTGCTCCAGAGACTATAGAGGACTACAGAGACTACAAAGAGGACTACAGAGATCCAGAGAGGACTACAGAGGACTATAGTGCCACTGACCGGCCGACAGATGAGGCCAATAAAGCAAAAGATCCATCCGAAGTGAAGCCACTGCTTCTCCATTCATACAAATATTTTTTATTCATTTTTATAGTTTACCCTAAATGTTTTTTTTTACTCACCTCAGGTAGAATGAGAACAGCAGTGGGACCTATATGGGGATTATATATATATTATATATTATATATAATGGGATTATATAAGAGTATTCAAATATATTTCATTATATTAATTTATTTTATTTATTTTAAAGGGACTGTTTGTAACTTTCAGAAATGCTTGTTAACAGCGACACCTGTGGCCGTTAAGTAAACGAAAGTCAGCGTCATGTTGCTTGAGCTTGTGCTCGCTCTAAATAGACATGAACGAGCATCGCTCAAAACAGTGAGGAGACACACGTCAGCTAAAACCATAATATCACTCTATATTTCACCTGCTTGGCAGTAATGTTAGCTGACCAGACGAAGGTCTCTCCATGAATCAATGCTGATCCTAGTGTTGGCTTTTCCTGCCTCAGCCTCCCGACCGCGGTGGGAGGGCACAGGGAAGACACCGGCACCCGGTCGGAGACGATAACGTTTCTCGCTGCAGAGCCCCGTCACTTCACAAGACACGGAAAACCTCTGTTGGTCTGGAGGAGCTGCAGCATTTATTTCTGCACAAACGTCCACTGTACATTTACTAGATATTCTCAGAGCTACGAAGTCTTCTGCAGTGTGGAGTGAGCGCACATGCACGTGAGGTGGAGCGAGCTGAGTGCAGGCAAGCAGGCAGAGGAGCAGAGGAGCAGAGACTCAGGCCACACGTGAGCGCGCATATGCGAGCGCGCATGGGACACCGACCCGGGTGATTTATACGTGTAAGAAGTTACAAACAGTCCCTTTAAAGGGAAAATATCATGCTCATTTTCAGGTTCATAGTTGTATTTTGGGTTTCTACTAGAACATGTTTACATTCTTTAATGTTCAAAAAAACACATTATTTTTCTCATCCGGTCTGCCTGCATACACCTGTATTCACCCTCGGGTCTGAAACGCTCCGTTTTAGCGCTTGTCTCTTTAAGAAAAACAAAGTCTGCTCTGATTGGCTTATGAGAAACCTTTACAAAAGGTGAGACCTTTCTCAAACCAATCCCTACACCCTCCATGACGGAGTGAACTCTGATGGTACGTGTCCAACAGGGGCGGGGTTTTTTTTATCGCGAGGGATCGCCTCGCTTCCCAGCGTTGGACGCTTGGTGGGTTGCCACTTAGACACAACACACTCTGCACCTGATTGGACGAACGCTTTCCCTCCAAACCGGAAACAACATGGCGGCTCGTTTGGAAACTTTCTTCTCTTATTTCACGAAAATAGTTCACCGAAATGTGTTTCTGAAAACATTTACAGAAATAATCCATACAGTTGATGAATCTGTCTTTATTTTGGATCGACAACGTTTATTTTAAAAGATTCTCGGGAGTTTCGAGAGGCGGCGAGTCGCGTCGGACGCCTGTGATTTGCATAAAGTAGACTCAACTTTATGCAAATGAGGAACGGCCGTCGTGGCGCTCCGTCTCTCGAATCGCGTCGCCACGCTACCAGAATGCATTGCACGGCGGCTTACATAGACAATGAATGTTAAGCGTGGAAAGGACGGAGGCTGTGGACACGCACCATGTTTCTAATCACACCTTCTTTAAGGTGGGGGGCAGAAATACAGCCGCAAGCTTTGGGACCAACTTCCCTCTCTTTCTCTACCCTAACGTTTCCTAACCGCGGTCTTGTATCAAGCAGAAGGGATGTGCTAAGGTTCACAGCATTAAGAATAAAAAGAATATGCAATATACAGAGAAAGTGAAAAATAAAGAATAAAACGTACTCCCATGCTTCTGTGGTGGCGTTTCTTTTTTGTAAACATCTTCTCGTTTTTTAACTCTGATTTGTTGTTAACGTCTGTATATCAGTATTAAATGTCTTTGTTAGTTTGAGCAGTTTACGTTTGCAGGGCAGTTCACGTGGCCCGTAGTTCTCCAGCTGTGGGCGGTATATTCTAATGAGTCTACATGTGACATAGGAAGGGGAGCCTCATCTGAATGGCTTGTTGAATCACATGTTTTCTGATCTAGACAGCCCACAATAAACTAACTGGGTCGTCTTATTTCACAGTTTATGGGTTAGTAGGAACTCCAGATACACAGATGGATGTGCAACAGCACTGAAAAAGTGAGGAAAGGAAGAACACAGGCGATAAATAGACAACATACAACAGTGAAAGTGTTTAGACCCAAATGTGATTTATTATCTGTAAATGACTGATGGAGTGATGTGCTGTAGAGAGTGTACGATCAGTTTCCTTTACCATCACCTACATTCAGTGAATTCAGTCTGTTTTGGGTGGCTAATGTGATGTTGGTGTCCGTCATGTTCAGGAATACACACCCTGAGAAAATCCTTCATGTTCCACCTGTAAATAAGGCAAAGGCTTCAGTCTGAACCATCAGGACCTTCAAACAGTTTCTCTTAAGTTGATGGTGTCTGAGCGGTACACTCCTCTCTCTTAGCTGGAGCATCTTTCTCCTCAGCGTCTTGTGCTTTGGCTGACTCCGGCTCAGAGCCAGCTGTGAGTGCCGACAACCTCAGGGCGAGCCGCTCCAGGACCAAATCAGCAGTGCTGGTAAGAGTATGCTGAAATAAACAGGGAAGCAAACAACACAACATCAAATTAGATGCACAATATGTAAAGACAATGGCTGTCAAAGTTAACATGATAATAACGCAAATTTGTTTTAACGCCACTAATTTCTGGTATCTGATGAAACTAGAAAACCTAATGAATCCATCGGTACCAACCATGTCATACTAGCTTGTCAAGAAGGAGGCTAAATAATGTTGGGCTTGAGTTTGCCATGTTATGATTTGAGCATATATTTTTTATGCTAAATACAGTACCTGTGAGGGTTTCTGGATCAATATCTGTCATTGTTTTGTGTTGTTAATTGATTTCCAATAATAAATATATACATACATTTGCATAAAGCAGCATATTTGCCCACTCCCATGTTGATAAGAGTATTAATTACTTGACAAATCTCCCTTTAAGGTACATTTTTGAACAGATAAAAAATGTGCAATTAATTTGAGATTAATCGCGATTAAATATTTTAATCGATTGACAGTTTTTTTATGTTTATATTTTAGCCCTATATTTTAACTTGCACCATTTTCTGTCTGAGATTTGAGGAAGTCAAAGCGGTGATGAGTGCTCTGTGTTGAGCTGGCGTTGGATGTGTGAGGGCGACGAAGCTGAAGGTGCATGAAGTGAGATATTTATTGTTTAACAGCAGGAATCATTTCTCTTTGGGGTTTGTTAGTTGTTGGCCAACTTCAACTGCTCAGTGACGGAGAATGATGCTTCAAGAGGCATCACATAATGACTGAAAAAAACTCATTTAATAATATAATCGAGAAAAGCATTTTATTAAAGTATTTGGTCTTTATTTGATATTAGTGTTGGATCCCTTTCACTTTTCAAGCTTAGTTCTTATGTGAAAATGGGTTGTTTTTGACAATTACAGGCCACCACAGACAAAAGGAACAGAAGAGACTGTAAAATCAGTTCTGCTGCAATTTCTCCTGGTGGCCAGTAGAGGTCAGCAACTACCTGATGCTTCAAGTCACTTCACGATTAGAAATAAAATAGCTTTTCTGCAGTTCAAGAGCATGGTTTGGTTTTTTAGGACATGGCAGGAGCACAGATTTTTGGATTTATTGTTGGTGCAGCCAGCTACACAGCAGCTCTTCAGCATAGCGTTAATATTACTATCAGCGGTTTGTTTAAAGTAGAAGTTTGGAGATATGTTTCAACTTCTTCTGTTTCCTCTGTTACCGTCTATGAGGGACACGGGATTGGTTTCCCCCAAAAGGGGGCGTGGTCATGAGACTCTGGATGAC
Organism: Adelosebastes latens; assembly: GCA_916700685.1. NCBI lineage: Eukaryota > Metazoa > Chordata > Actinopteri > Perciformes > Sebastidae > Adelosebastes > Adelosebastes latens. Next base: position 2,052 of record CAKAKR010043206.1, on the reverse strand, counting down.
GCGTTGCCGGTCTGATGTATCTAAGATTACTGTAACGCAGCTCTCTGCTACATACCTGTAAGATGTGCAGTCCCTTTAGTGTGAGGACAGCCAGCTCTCTCAGACCGTCCCCGGTCAAGTCTAAGTAGATGATGGACAGCAAAGGACTCTTGAAGCTCCTCCTCCACTGTAACCGAAACTGTCCATCTTGTCCTCTCCCCGTCGGCTGGAATTTGTAACAAAGAAGTTCCTGCAAGGCAGAAAGGCAGAAATAACATCGTCAAAAAAAAACTACTTAAGAAATTGTAGTAGTGTCCGAGGTGGAGGTGTTTCCACGGGAGTGATGATGATAAAATGGAACAGATCACAGTAATCCAATAAAGGTTAAAAAAAAAGAAGAGATTTATTTCTAAAAAAGGCACTTGATTTAAGTTTCAGCTTGGAAACAAGGTTTTCAATGTGCTATTCTATCTCAACCCCTTGAGCTGTTGAGATCTTAGGAAGATGAGATGTTAACTTTTTACCATTTGAAAATAGCATGAGTATGTGTTAGTGTGTGTATCAAAGCCTGATATATCTTCTTCCTCTGTGCCATAGAGCTCCATTGTTGTCCAAAAACGAGTAAAAAACACATCAGTGACAAACACTGTGTCACTGGGTGACATGTTCCTTCATCACCATGAACACACACACTGTACTGGGTTAGGAGGAGCTCTCACCTGCCCGTATGTTCCCAGCAGCACCTCCTTCTGCCCGTCAAAGTCCAGGTCAATGACCAGAGCACAGAGCACCGCGTCCCACTGGTCACTCTCTGAGAGGCACACCGAGCGAGACAAGCCTCGCTCCTGGACGTCTCTGAGAAAAGACAAATAACACACATGTTCTGAGCTCAGCCGAGAGCAACTCTCTCAACCACAGAGATAATGATTACTCCCCTGATCTCTTCTATATTCTCACCTGTAGACAACTGCCATCTCTATAGTACTGGTTACCAGAAGGTTGTAGCCTTCCTTTTCCACACCTGAACAAAGAAAAGACACAGACAATCAAAATCCTGGATTTTTACCAGACTTATCCACAGAGACAGACAGGAACACTGAAGATGTGAAACTAAAACAGAGCAGTAACATACTTTTCTCACCGTTGGGCTCAGTTTGGCAGCTCAGAGGGAACAGCAGCACTGAAGAGATCGGACTGTCGAACTGGAACCGCCAGCTCTGCAAAACCTCTGATAAAAATAGATAGCACACCTGGGAATAGTCCTACAGTAATATCATGTTTGCTGCATCTTGTAGTCATTTAATACAGAACCAAGTTGGACATTATACAAAGATAGAACATTTTCTTGACTTGGAAACTTGGCCTCTAGGTTGCTCTTTACTGGTGAAATGAGGGAGAGAATGGGAGATAAAGACTGGGGAGACCGCAAGCATCCGACAGTCTCCCCCTCATTCAGCCTCCTCCGTCAGGGAGAGAAGAAGCAACCCCATCATCAGCTGGGGGGCCTCTGATCAACATACTATATGTTCAGTATTACAGCTGAAAGACAGCCTGTGCTTCAGTGTAGTACAGTAAACATGCTTCTTCAAGTCCACTCTGAACATTGATTACTTTGACCACTGTCGAGCGAGCCAGCGAGTGGAGGTGGTGTTAGCTAGCTAGTGCTAAACTAGATAGCAAGTCATCCTGCAGCTAGAGCTAGGCAGGTAGTGCAGCCTGAGTGACAGGAGCCAGCCTAGCAGTTAGCAGAAGATGCGTGTCGTCTAAGACATTTTCCTCGTGGTACTTTGTAATATTCTATTTACTTTGAACTATTCTATTCACTTTGTAATATTCTATTTACTTTGTAATATTCTATTCACTTTGTAATATTCCATTTACTTTGTAATATTCTATTCACTTTGTAATATTCCATTTACTTTGTAATATTCTATTCACTTTGTAATATTCTATTCACTTTGTAATATTCTATTCACTTTGTAATATTCCATTTACTTTGTAATATTCTATTCACTTTGTAATATTCTATTCACTTTGTAATATTCTATTCACTTTGTAATATTCCATTTACTT
>CAKAKR010043198.1:0-10859 GCA_916700685.1 Adelosebastes latens | reverse complement strand
GTGTGTGTGTGTGTGTGTGTGTGCTTGACAGCGCAGGTTGTGTCCATGCCTCTCAGCTTAAGAACTAAAGTGCTTTTAAAACCGAAGAGTTATTATGTGGATGGAAGCTCACCGAGCTCCTGTAAAGCCGGTGCCTTGAATGATGTCGTTCTGTGGCGGTCTCCCTAATTAGCCTGGAGGGTCTTTGGAGCCCCTGAAGGACACACACACACACACACACACACACACACACACAAGGGCAAAATTAGCAAGGAACAGAGAGGATTTGGGCGCGTTTAACCCAAAACCCCCTTTCTCCTCTCCCCTGCTGTTCTGGTCTCAGGGTACATGTTTAATGGGCTAGCAGAATACATTAGTACTGTACCACACACACACACATACACACACAAACACAGGAGTTTGCAGATAGGACTGTTTAATATTCAGCACGCTAAATGATTAGAGTATTTGGTATTCTATCCAGTCACAGGACAGGGGATAGAGGCCACTGGAGTTCAACCGCTCTGCAGTACACAGTGCCCTTGAGTTTAGGCCACAAGCAGTGTGTGTGTGTGTGTGTGTGTGTGTGTGTGTGTGTGTGTGTGTGTTTATTTGTTTATGAGAAACCGAAAGAGACAGAAGAAGCAGCAGAGAGATAAAGAGAGGTCAAGGATGAAGATTCATCAATCAACAAGGTTCAATTGGTTTACAGGCACCAAAAGAGAGTATAGGGCTGCACAATTGATCGAAATGTTATTGGAATCGCAATACGGCCTACTGCAATTTTCAAATCGCAGGATGAGGAGGAAATCGCAATATTTGTTAAAGGCGAAATGTCAAAATAGCATTTTAAATTAAATATTGTGCTGCAAAGATGTCCTGCCCTACACATCATAGTCTACAGACTTAAAAAAACATCTATCTTTGGTACAGATCCCTGCAAAAATCACACCATAATCCTTTTTATTTGTTTTTCAATGAAAATGAGAATAATGATGTAAAAATGATCATTCCCTCTAATATCACAAATCATATCTCAATTGCAATATCAGTCAAAATGTTTTTTTCAAAATCGTGCAGCCCTAAAAGAGAGCAAACATACTGTATACATTTATATATGGGATACTATTAGCAGTGCAGAACCAAACACCCCGTTCTACGTCACTTTGTCTTTCTGCATGCATTGCCAGGAGTATCAGTGAACACAGGGTCACTCAGGTCTACGGTGATTTCTCACTGTGTGAATTATAGATGAAGAGAGGAGGTGTACGGGTAAAAGATCCTTCCCTTGTGAACGGCTCACACACACACACACACACACACACACACTGACAACCTCGATCCGTGCAGATCAACCCCCATGACCACTGTGAAGACTGTGTTTCATTGAGATAAAAGTCCTAAAGACAGGATGACATCACTATTTGTCCTGAACCTCTCTGCTCTTCTTGTCAGGCTGTCGGCGCTCTGGCTCCCCCTCTCGCTCCTCTCGCTTTGTCCTCATGTCGTTCCTCAGAAGCTACTCTAGTTATTGAATCACCTCATATCCATTTCATCCAAAACACAGAGTTGATGGATGGCCATGTTCTCAGAGGCACACACACACACTGAGATATACACACAGACCCAGAATGGCTTTATCAACCAAGGGCTCCCTTTGGGCTGGAATTTAAGGAATGTCTAACCCGTGTCAGTGAAGGGCAAAGCTGACCAGAAAAAGAGAGGGAATCATAAACCGTGGAAGAAAGGCAGCTTGTCCCTCCTTGTCTCTAATCCCTTTTTGACTATTTTGAATACAGCTCATCCCCATAAAAAAAAAAAAAGCAAACATGAAGACATGCAGTGCAAACACATTCAAAGCTTGCAAAAAGTGTCCAGCGATGAGTTGCTCTCAAACCGACACACTGTGGCGCAGCATCGTCGTCACGCTGTGCCCATGAAAGGCTGTTATTGGCTTGGATGTCGTCAAGGGAGACATTTGCTGTGGTTCTGTTTTAGAGCTTTTCTGTGTTAAATATAACTTCTGTCTACATGTGAGTGCATGATGTGCACAAATGTACATCTATTTGAGGGACAGTTTATTTTCTGCTGCATAGTTTTGGCATCATTGAAATGGAGACAAACTGTACATTATGGCTTGGGACAGGAAGAGAAAGAAGAAGGATGTGAACATAAAACCAGTGGCCGAGCAGAGGCGGTTACGTTACTAGTTGGTAGGGCCGCATGATTATGGCCGAAATGATAATCACGATTATTTTGATCAACATTGAGATCACGATTTTTTTTCACAATTATTCATTGATTTTAGCGAGGAACATATTTTTATTGCACTTTCACATTAAAATAAACAGAGCACTGCTTTCACTTCCATGCTGTGCTATATTCCTGCTAATGAATATTCACTCCACCCTTTTGCTACCTACATTTTAAAGTTAAATGCATCAATCTGGTGCACTATGAGAGCAAAATTAGCAACATTAAGAGGCTAGATAAACAATTTTATGCTCTTGATTAATCATAAACACATTGGTTGTATAGATAATATCTATCCCCAAAAGTGAAGCCAAAACATCTCGATCGCCGGCTGGCGGCAGCTGTTAGTTTAGGAAGCGCTTGATTTAATATGCAGGAGAGTTTTCTACGAGCAGACATTTTCAATGTCAATATCGCAGGAGATCATGTTCATTTAATTGCGGGAAGCCAAATATTACACTTAATATTTGATTAATTGTGCAGCCCTACTAGTTGACAACCAAGAGATTACATTTACAGCACAAGATAATACTCCATTACTCACAGTGTGACCGTTCAGTGGGAACTCTGAAAAGAATGAAAACAAGTGTTTCAGACCATCAGGAATTTATCAAGAGGTTGTTAGTGTTATGGCTACAAGACATATTCAAATTTGCTGTACCAATACAAAATAGTAACTCTCTGCCTTCCTGTGTTATCTTCACCCCCTTTTTATTATTCTTTCTCTAACACACAACAGAGTCATTCTGTCTCTGCTGTAAAATGCAAACCACTGGCTCACATTTTGCATATTATTTTGAGAACCTTTGATGGTTTGTTCTGTCGGTGAATATATGACTGCTGCTACTGCTGTTGTACATGCCCATTTATATTTATATCTATACAGTAGGGCTGTCAAAGTTAACCCAAACTTGCAATTTTTAGGTTGTAGCAGGCTCAGTTTTAAAGCTACAGTGAAGATACTGGTATCATATGATGAAACCTAAGAAATCCATTGGTACCAACCATGTCATACTAGCTTGTTGCAAAGGAGGTTAAATAATGCTCCAAACTTATGCTAAATTTTGGTGAGGAAAAACTGGCATGGCCATATTCAAATGGGTCCCTTGACCTCTGACCTCAAGATATGTGAATGAAAATGGGTTCTATGGGTACCCACGAGTCTCCCCTTTACAGACATGCCCACTTTATGATAATCACATGCAGTTTTGGGCAAGTCATAGTCAAGTCAGCACCCTGTTGTTGCCTGTTGGGCTTGAGTTTGTCATGTTATTATATTTTACAGTAAATGCAGTACCTGTGAGGGTTTCTGGACAATATTTGTCATTGTTTTGTGCTTTTAATTGATTTTTAAGAATAAATATATACATAATTTGCATAAATCAAGAATATTTGCCCACTCCTATGTTGATAATAGTATTAAATACTTGACAAATTTCCCTTTAAGGTACATTTTGAACAGAAAAAAATGTGCGATATATTTGAATTGATTGACAGCCTTAATATATATGAACTATAGATGTGGAATGAGCATGTAAGAAGCAACTTTTGTACGTCTTCTGGGACTTTTCAGCATGAGGAGACGGTGACTGGTTCTTTGAAATTCATTGGCGCACTGTATGACAGCGAGGTTGAACTGAGGCAGAGCTGGATTTGTGTGGATTCAGCACACCTGCAAAGTTTGGATCACACAGATTCTACTATAAAGCATGATTTCTGATGTCTTTATAGTGCCTATAGTGAAACACCTCACAGCGATGTTCCTAGTAGAAGGGAAATTCATAAGCATCTCCATCTGTCAGTTTTAGAGAAAGTTGTGTAAAAATGTGGGGGAGACATCCCCTGAAAAAAAATGAGAACGATTTTTGGTAAAGTCTGGGAATGGTGCTCTGTAGTAAAACGGGAACAAAGCAGAGTTGGCTACAGAAATATCTCCAGTTTGTTTGAAGTGCCAGTGTGTGTTTCTGATTTTAAAAAACGCCCTAACTGGAACCACATTTCAGTCCCAAAGTCACTCACGGGCAGGGAGGGTGGAGCTCACACACACACACACACACACTTGAACAAACAAAACAGATCTCTCCCGGTCAGTCGTTTCTCTAGACATTCCTGGCTGCCTTTCCATGACCCTCCCTGCGCCGTCTCACTTTGCTGCTACATGAAGCGCTGGATGGAGAAGGATGGATTTGGCCCTGCTATTATTTTTCCATCAGGTTTTCAATAACCCATTCAAACTGTAGAGTATTGAGAGTGTGTTTTTGCCGAATCTTGTGTTGTAATCTAATCTGCACCACATGCAGATACTGTTACATTAAAACTGACGACGAGTCATAAAGCCTATTCAGCTACGATGATCTCAGCGTCATAAATCACCGTAGGACTGCCGGTGTCAGACCACGCTCGCTCTCAAAGTGACGTGTTTAAGAGTGTGTGTTTGTTTAGTCTCCATAATGCAGACAAAGACAGAAAAAGAGCGAGAGCGTGGAGTGTGTGTCAGTCTTAACTGCCTACCGCAGCGTCCCACAGTCAGGGTTAAAGAGATTCTCCATCTTGCTTCAATTAACCGCTCGGCGCTGTTTATATCACATTCCACCAATATAGGTTACCTTTTCCAGCGCAGACCGTCAACCCTGTTCCCCTGCTCGACCCTAAAACCTGACTCTAATACCCACGCCTGTTAAACCCACCTCACCCATCCAGATCTTTCCCCCTTTTGGAGCCCTGCTCCATAGAAATACACCAGATCAGCACCTCATTACGACCACACCTCGGCCCGGAATAGAAGCCCACTGGCTCCATAACAAGGCTCAGTCAGGGCCCAGATATGTCACACCTACAAGTGTTTCTCACCTTGGAAACACTCTCTGTAGGTCACTGAGAGGTGGCCACGCATAGGGAAGTTAAGGGGCATGAGCATCGGATAGTAAATCACAGCTGTTTGTTATTGTTCCTTCCTGCCTTGCTTCCTTTCTTCTTTCCCTTTCCTCTCTGTCTTTTTCTGTCAGCTTCTCTGGAGCTCCTCACATCCACTCCAAAGAGGAACTATCATTCATAAACTCATGTCGTATTAGTGTTCAGGATCTTCCGACTCCAATTTTTTCCCCTTCCTCTTCTGTCTTTGTCAGTTTTACCCCATTCCCCCTCTTCCTGCATTGTCCCCTTCTCCCTCCCTCCCTCCCTTGCATCGGTCAAACAACAGGGCCCTTGTGATAGCAAACTGAGGAAGTTACCAATAAAGGGAGATATGTATTTGACCGGAGAAAGCCAAGGAGGGACGGGTGTATGTATTAAAGCCAAAGAAAGAGTCATCTGGAGATGTTTAAGTTGGACAGGCCAGTTTCCGGTGTCTGGAACAGGCCAAAAATATCCAGAAACAAGAAAAATCCAGCAGGGAGGGGAAAGGATACACCTCCTCGTTTCTCATGTGACCTTCTACATTCGGCAAACTAAGCTGAATTTTGGGCCTGAAGCATATAAGCTATGGTAGCAACAAAACTGTTCAAGCCAAGCCCATTAAATATAATGCAATCTTCGTATTGCTTAATGCCTGGGACGAGAGTATTTCTGAAGAATCCTGCAAGTTTAAGATTATGAGTCGTCTGTCGTATTTCAAATGCGGTGCAACTGCATTTGGCTCAGACAAACAGTATGACAGAGTATGTGAAAAGTTAAGACAGGCTTTACTTAGAAAACAAATGGTGAAGTATCTCTAATGCTGACAGCTTAGCGGAAGGTGTACGACATAACTGTACATGCGCTGCATGAGGCCTCACACTGTTTTCATAACGTGGGGATTATTCTACTCCTACAATAATAGAAAACAGACTAGCCTATGCTTGCCGAGTAAATCAAAGACTTTATATTGTCAGTAGGTATACATCAATACGTCATCCAGAGAAGGCTTGCATGACCATGCCCCCTTTTGGGGGAAAACGACCTTGTGTCCCTCATAGACGGTAACAGCATAAAGAGAAGAAGTTGAAATATGTCTCCAAACTTCTACTTTAAACAAACCAGTAATTGTAATAACGCTATGCCGGAGAGTTGCTGTGTAGTTGGTTGCACCAACATTAAATAAAAAAACGCTGATCTCAGATTTGTTCCCCTGCCAGGTCCTAAAAAAGATATAATAGAGGGACTTTATGGCTCCAAGCTATAGTCCAGACCAGCATCGTGTCATCTCCGAGGCTTGATGCGTACTTGTCAAAATTACAATAAGTCAAATTGCATTGAAGTCTATGGGATCTTTGGTTTTCTATCCCCACACAAGGGTGCACGACCTTGACTTTGTGTGACCCGTATGTGCCGGTCTGATGTATAGGCTCAGCCCTGCCTTCACAGCACACGTTAATATCTATTTATGGTGCCAAAAACTGGACTGATGTTGTTAGTGGTGGTTTCAACGGCTGCTGTTACAGTTGTGTACATAAGTGCCCAATTTAGGTCATATAAAAAAAAAAATGAGTCAGTCCAACGGCTGCACTGGACTTAAGGCCAGAAATCATTCAAGCAAGCCAAACCTGAGAGCAAGGAGATCTGTGTTTAAAAGTGCAGACAGGAAGTGACAAGCTGGAGAGAGAGAAAGAGAGAGAGAGAACCAGGGATGTAGCAGAACCATTAACCATTTCAGGTATATGGAAATGTATTAAAACACACATGGGTTGGCACTGTATTGCTCAGCATATGAGGGTAAGGTCTTTCAAGTGAACTATTTCTCCCTCACAAAGCCTGCATTACTGAAAGTTCAGCTGATTTAAAGGGACTGTTTGTAACTTCTTACACGTATAAATCACCCGGGTCGGTGTCCCATGCACGCTCATGTGTGGCTACGCTGTTCAGACAAGACTCCAACACAAACTACACGGAAGCACTAAAACCACAAAGTTATATCTAGTGAAGCCCGTCTGTTAAACAGTGTTGGCCGCGGTCGGAGGACGCGGGGGAGACCGTAGCTTTGGTCTCCAGGGCCGGAGTCTCTGCTGTACTCTGCTCCTCTGCTCCTCTGCTTGCCTGCCTTCCCTCAGCTCGCTCCACCTCGCGTGCATGCGCGCACACTACACACTACACACTGCAGAAGACTTCGTAGCTCTGAGAATATCTAGTGAATGTACAGTGGACGTTTGTGCAGAAATAACTGCTGCAACTCCTCCAGACCAATAGAGGTTTTCCGTGTCTTGTGAAGTGACGGGGCTCCGCAGAGAGAAACGTTATCGTCTCCGACCGGCTGCCGGTGTCTCCCTCCGGCCGCGGTCGGGAGGCTGAGGCAGGAAAAGCCAACACTAGAATCAGCAGTGATTCATGGAGAGACCTTCGTCTGGTCAGCTAACATTACTGCCAAGCAGCTGAAATATAGAGTGATATTGTGGTTTTAGCTGACGTGTCGCCTCACTGTTTTCATCGATGCTCGTTCATGTCTATGTAGAGCGCGCACAAGCGCGAGCCCGACGCTGACTTTCGTTGACTTAACGGCCACAGGTGTCGCTGTTAACAAGCATTTCTGATTCTTACAGTCCCTTTAAGAGAATAAAGTTTACGAGAAAAAAAATCTTAATATTATGAGTATAAAGTCATAATATTATAAAGTAGTAATTTTACGTGTTATTTTCTTTTTTTCTAGTTAAGTTATGACTTTATTCTCGTAATATTACGACTTTTGTTTCTGGTAAAGTTATGACTTTATTCTCGTAATATAACGACTTTATTCTGGAAATCTCAGATTTTTTCCCCTCAATGTGGCCCTAATACTCCGTAGTACATTTGCACTTTGGCCCTCACTGCATTAGACTTATATCCTATATACTTAGACTATAAACTGTGTTACCTTCATCACGATGCTCAAATGTTTTGCGGCTCCAGACAGATTTTTTTTCTTCTGATAGTAAAGGTTGCTGACCCCTGGTATAAGGTCTTTCAAGTGAACTATTTCTGCATTTACTGAAAGTTCAGCTTTAGATTTAATAAAGTGAGCAGCAGACTGCTCATTTTTATGTATCAGCAGTGCATCAGTTGTTTAAAAGGCAGACTATTGGGTGTGCTCAGCAGACACAGATGTCTGTTTGGGTTTGTAAAGCACACACACACAGAGAGAGGGAGAGACAGAGAGAGAGGGAGGTCTGCAGTTTCTCATGGCTGTGAGCTGCCTTGCTGCAGAAAATTTCCCCTCATCTCCTCCTCTCCTCTCCTCTCTCCCCGCCCCCACATCTTGCCTCCATTATTCCCCGTGTTTTCGAGGCAACTCCGATGACAGCGAGAGAAACATTATATAGCTGGCAAGAAGAAGAAGAAGTGAAGGCAGCGCTGGAGTATACGTTACGTTTCGACCGTTAGCAGCCGTTGGTCGTCTCCCCCTTCGATTCGCTGACCGTTGGTACGGTCTCCCGGTATCCGCACGTTCACACGCCGTTTAGTGTGTGTGCACGGTGCCGGTAGCGAAAGGAGGAGGGGGGTTGGTCGGTCAACCGGGACTAGCCCCGTGAGAAGCTTTCGGAAGGAGGAGAGCCTTGTAAAACCGCTCAACGGTCGCCGTTAATTAGCGCTAGTTTAAACATTAGATATCTAACGTCTGTGTGGCGTTCAGGGGACACTGGGAATATCCTGCGTCGTCGCTTGGTAACGTAACGTTAACTAACGGTCACTAACATGGATGCTGATGTGCCTCCTCTCCTAGGCCGGCCGGGAAAAGAAGAAGGGGTGTTTTTTGACGATTTTCTGGCAGTAACAAGACTCGTTTCTTTCTGGGATTAATTATTTTTCTTTTTTATTATTATTTGTCTTCTCTCCCTCTTGGAGCAAAGGTGTTTTTGTGTGTGGGAGCCTCGCAGGAGGGAGCGTTTGTTTGCAAGGTAACTAACTAATGATAACGTTTTGATAACTAGCACTGACCACAGCAGCATCACTGTCAACTGCCTGTCTGTCTGTGTCTGTGGTGTGTGTGTGTGTGTGTGTGTCTGTGTGTGTGTGTCTGTAATTTTGGTGTTTATTTGTTTATTTGTTTATTTATTTTGCACAATTTAAGACTATACAACATAACAAAAACCCACTGGGCTTATCTGAAGCATCCACCTAGAGACAAGATTAATATAAAGAAATAATATGACAACATAATAGTGATAATAAACAATTAGGACAAGATATATAAAATAACAATAACAATACAGTAAATATATCAAAAAAGACGTGTGTGTGTGTGTGTGTGCCTCTGTAATGTTGGTGTTTATTTGTTTATTTATTTTGCACAATTTAAGACTACAACATAACAAAAAAATAAATAAATGAATAATATGCAGTGCAGGAAGAGGCAAAAAACCCACTGGGCTTATCTGAAGCATCCACCAAGAGACAAGATTAATATAAAGAAATAATATGACTACATAATAGTGATAATAAACAATTAGGACAATATATTTTAATGACAACAATAACAATACAGTAAATATATCAAAAAAGACAAATGTGTGTGTGTGTCTCTGTAATTTTGGTGTTTATTTGTTTATTTATTTTGCACAATTTAAGACTATACAACATAACAAAAAAAAATAATAAATGAATAATATACATATCTATAAAGACTTCTGGGCAATCGTAACCAAACAACATTGTGAGTGGGAAAAAATAAAAAAAAACATAAGATGCATGGACAACATGGGGGAAAAGCAATTACAGAACAGCAATTAAATTACCCTTTAAGCGACATATGAAACATTTGACAAATGAACAGTTTATTGATAGATGTGAAAAGCTACTCCATAATTTGGTTCCCCTAAATCATATCGAAAATTGACCTCTACTAGTGAGAAATTTAGGAGGATGAAGATCTAGAGATTGACGGGTTGAGTAAGCTTGGACCTGAGAATTTGTTCTCGAACTGCTCAGGAATATTCCGTGTGTCTAATGAAACATTGTGATAATCGTTGCTTTATACATTGTTCATTTTCATGTCTTGTCTTCTCATTTCACCGTTTCATTGCCAGTGAGTCAGGCCTGAGGGATGTAAGTTAGCCAATTCAAACCTGACTAGTAATGGGTCAGAAATGTTGGTGGATTACATACAGCATGAATCACACACCATGCAGGACTGAGGGGATATATTGTCAGTACCACATGTGTTTCTAGCCCATGTTTCTCTTAAGTGCAACTACATTGTAATGTTTACATTAGAGGTCAGTGTCTATAGATGCTGTAAATACATTCAGTGCTTTTGTCATGTTAAAGGGACTGTTTGTAAGAATCATAAATGCTTGTTAACAGCGACTCCTGTGGCCGTTAAGTCAACGAAAGTCAGCGTTCGGGCTTGCTCGCTCTAAATAGACATGAACGAGCATCGCTCAAAACCGTGAGGCGACACACGTCAACTAAAACCACAATATCACTCTATATTTCAGCTGCTTGGCAGTAATGTTAGCTGACCAGACGAAGGTCTCTCCATGAATCAGTGCTGATCCTAGTGTTGGCTTTTCCTGCTTCAGCCTCCCGACCGCGGTCGGAGGGAACAGGGGAGACACCGGCACCCGGTCAGAGACGATAACGTACCTCGCTGCGGAGCCCCATCACTTCACAAGACACGGGAAACCTCTGTTGGTCTGGAGGAGCTGCAGCATTTATTTCTGCACAAACGTCCACTGTACATT
>CAKAKR010043194.1:0-36146 GCA_916700685.1 Adelosebastes latens | reverse complement strand
TTGAATTACAATATGCTGAAAGGTTATTATGGAATTGATGCTAAAAACATTCTGCCTACTGCAGGTTTAAAGGTCCCATATTATGCTCATTCTCAGGTTCACACTTTTATTTTGTGTGTCTACTTGAACATGTCCAATGTTAAAAAAAACTTTATTTTCCTCATACTATCAGCCTGAATATACCTGTATTAACCCTCCTGTCTGAAATGCTCCGTTTTAATGCATTTCAATGGAATTGCAACAGAATTGCATTGCTAGGCAACAGTTTGGGTCCATGTGTACTTCCTGTCAGCTGATGTCATTAACATACACTGCAACAGGAAATAAACTGAGACACATTTAGAAGGTTTACGTTTAAAACCGTGTAATGGTCTAAATATTGTATATTTGTGACATCACAAATCGACAGAATCCTAACGGCTTGTTTCAAACGCACAATTTCTGAATACAGGCTGTGTGTGTTTCTCCGTATATTGAGCGTTTTGATAGTTTAACAGTATTTATAAAGCATTTAAACCTGTTTTATAATATAAAAGACTTGAAAATCTCACTTTTTTACAATATGGGACCTTTAATTTAACAGCTTTGTTATCAAGTTCATAATATGAAATTCAGAGAGAGAAGAACTTGAAACTGCATTCATCCTTAAAAGCCCTGGTTACAGATCGTTAAAGCAATATGAGGAGATTAGTGGTCTTTTCCATTATTAATAATTAATAAGTTATAACCCATTTAAACAAACAAAAAGCAATGAATTATTCCAGCCTCAACAAATCATTTCTATTCAGATTTTCTTTGAACTCTGGCGGTTTAATGAAAATCTTATTGTGTTCTGACAGATCAATGTAGGATGAATGGTGTTGTGGTGGACACACACAGTCTCTGTGTGTCCCCCTGTCACTCACTGGTTCCGGGTCTGGACAGCATGGAGATGATGAGTGTGAGGACCAGACCGGTGAGATGAGCCGCCAGCACCGCGGTCCTCCGGAGCCACACGTAGAGCCAGAAGTCCGGCAGCCCGAGACCCTCTCCCACCGGGCTGTACTCCACGTCAGACGGCATGCCGGCCGGAGAGCACCTGCTGCCCGGCTACCTGCCGGCTCCGGCGGGTCTAACCGGTGTAACCGGTGTTAACGGTGTAACCGGGGCGCTGAGACGGAGAGACGTGGCGCGTGTACCGTCCGAACACTGCACGAGCTCCATAATCATGTAGTTACGTAGAGAGGATGAACCGGACAGCTACGGGACAGATATACTACCCGGTAAACACGACCTTAGTCAAGCTACACACAACACCTGGTAACACCTAGTACTTCCGGTAGTCAATATGGTTTTCAAAGTAAAACATCTTCTAGTTTCATTCGTTCTCTCAGTGAGGTTATAACAATAATGAATGATGAATATGAGTAACTCAATACAGTGCAACAGGTGTACTACTTTTTATGGACAATCTTAACGTCTAGATGATATCCAGATCGTTTGAGACATTTGTTTTTTGAAGGGGGGAAAAAAACAATCAACTTCCGGTGGTAGTCATGGTTTTCACCGATTAGACTAAACAAAAGAAGCGGGCTGTGAATGAATCCCTGCGAGGCAACTCTGACTAACTGTTGTGCATTAAAGACTAGGTTGGCTAATGTTAGAGATGCTCTTCATCAGGAGGAGGAACTGTTCCGTCTCTCCTGAGGTTACACATCAGCAGAGGTTGTTCTCTGACTGTCTACTAACTGGTTAACTTGGTTCTCTAAACATCTCCCGTGCACGCCATGCATACATCTTCTGAAACCAAAGTCCCTTTAGTCTTGTGCAGAATGAAGATTGTAAACCTCCAACTTTCGCTGCTAACGACCTGTATTTGCATCGATTTGCATGTTTGGTTTCACTTCCTGGTTTGAATCGGTGCCGAAGAGTAGAAGAGAAGTGAGATGCTTCCCTCCCGTTTCCTGCTCTTCAGTTTAGACCAGGGGTCTCTTAGCAACCTGAGGTTCTTTAGCTCCTCTCCAGTGGCTCCCTGTGGGGTTTTAAAAATGGAAATGAATAACTGTTATTTGTTTACATTTTCATTTTTATATATCATTGTTGTATGTCTATGGTACGACGGAGTATTAGTGCCACATTGAGGAAAAAAAAAATAAATTTCGAGAATAAAGTCATATTATAAAGTAGTAATTTTACGTGTTTTCTTTTTTTCTCGTAAAGTTATGACTTTATTCTGGAAATCTTTTTCCTTCAATGTGGCCCTAATACTCACTGCATTAGACTTATATACTATATACTTAGACTATAAACTGTGTTACCTTCATCACGATGATCAAATGTTTTGCGGCTCCAGACAGATTTTTTTTTTTTTTGTGCCTAAAATGGCTCTTTTGATAGTAAAGGTTGGTGACCCCTGGTTTAGTCCTCGCTTGGTATTTAGTTAAGTGGCAATCTGGTTACGTCTTCACAGCGTGCTCAAAACTGCTCTCATCTCATGTATTATAATTAACGTTAATGCTTCATGATATCAATATGAGTGGCATAAACTAGAGCTACGGGTTCCATCTCGATGTTCAACATATTCCTATAGTGGTTCCTTTATTTTAACCTCGTCACTGCTGAAATAATCAGCTGTATTCTATTCAGAGGTGTAGGTTTTATTTTGAAATGTCCAATTGTTTTTCCACCCCACCCTTTTTAAAATAATTACCTCCTTCCAAGGCTTGTTTGTTTGTTTGTTTGTTTGTTTGTCTGTTTTAGGATTACTCCAAAAGTTTGTGATGGATTTGAATGACATTTTTTGGAGGGGTGGGGTGTAGCACAATGAACAATCCATTAGATTTTGGTGGCGATCCGTATTCAGGAATTTTTGTAAGAATTTCGGTTAGCCTGAGCATTAAGACCACAGGGTATAACACATGCGCAGTGTAACAGATGACACGTTGATGACGCTTGACCCCGCCTCCTTCCTTCTGAGAGCAGAGAGATACGTGTGGATGTGTGGCGAGACATCGAGGTGCGGCGAGAGCTGCTGTCCGTCCGCGGTGAGAAAGAACAAAGCGGTAGATGACGGGATGAGAGACAACATAATGTAACGTCACACAGACATAACAAGGCTGCTGAATGAGAGAGGCATCCGCCGATACGTTACACGGAAACACACCGTGTTAATAACAAGCCAACCACCTCACGGTACCGCCAACTGTGAGTTGTGATCTGTTTTTAAAGTCACGCACCTTGGCGGAGGTCCGCGCTCTCCGAGTGCCATTATTACGTTACCGTTGATGCAGCTGTATGCAAAACATCACATTGAACAAAGAGGGAACCAGTTTAAAACAACGTCGACAGAACACAGTTAACATTCAAAATCAAAGTATCTGAACTTACCACAGCAGTCACGATCATTTCATTATCTTAACGTGGTAGATGGTAGAGCAGTCGGTGTCGTGTACCCAGACACGGTTCAAACCTAAAGTAGAAATGTATTTTAAGTTGGACTGGGGATCCACGAGTTTCCCCATACCAATGTGAAATAAAATGATGTCCAAGACATTTCACTCACCATGAGCATCGTATAAATTCAATGAAGTGTTGGAACAAGCAGATACATTATAAGGATACTGTCAAACACTGGAGAGTTTACTAAATGTGAAGGAAATGGAACATTTAAGAGAATAAAAAATCAAGAATATCGAAGTATAACGCATATAGCCTTTAAAAAATAAGTCTCAGAAACCAAGTGTAAAGGACATTTTTAATCCATTTTTATAAACCAACATATTTAATTTAGCAGCATAACCGGATGGTCTTGAGGTATTTCTAAATCCATACTCTGAATTTCATCCCATCCTCCCACATCCAGTTCTCCCTCAGACATTCACACAGACACACCCAACTGACATCCATACTGCACTGACTGCGAGCGTGCACGCACGCACACTCACACGCACACGCACGCACACACACACACGCACACACACATGAGTCCTGTTGCCCCAGTCTTGGACTGAGTAGAGCTGGCTCCCTCTTAGTGGCTTGTAAGGCAGGCACACTTAATGGTGCAGTTTTGGCTGTGGGACAAAAGAAAAAATGTAAATTGTTATTTACATTTTGACAGCTGGTATGTACGTGTCAGAAAGATGGCAGGATAAGACACCTCCTTTATGTGTGGTTGATGTTTAGAACCAGACTCATTTCAATCTTTGGGGTTTGGGAGAGCTACAGTCGGGACCTGAGGTTGCGCCGTACCGACATCAGGGAGTGTTAACTTTAAATGAGACCAAGTCGCTCTGTATTCTGGGTAGCTTTCAATTTAAAATGCAAACTTGATTAGGCTTCAGCTTCAAGCTGCTAACCAGAGTACCTATGCCTTGTGGAAGAACAGTTACTAGGCCTTTTAAATGGGCAGATATACATCTGAAGACGGGGTTATTGCACTCTGTCTTTCAGGTGTCACTGATTGTTGCCATGGAAACACAGCTCTTAGCTGAGAGACAGCCTAGGGGGTAAGGTGACACACTTTTTAGTCCTAAAGTTCATCCATTTTTTATGTTTTGCAACTGGCTCGTGTTAGACTAGTCTAAAAGCAGAACTAATGCTGGCCTAACTACACTCTAAGAAAAGTCCGTAAAAATAATGGCCAATGTACCAATGTGTAATGTGTTAATATGAAGGAATCTTCTGAATCCATTTTTCACAGGAGTTTTACCCATATTTTTAAATATGGCATTGCATTGTGGGAACAAGAACCTCAGCTAGCGCAGAAGAGGCAGAGACCATCACACACGGCAAAGTTTAGTTCAAATTTAAAATTTGGAGAAACCTTTCTCACACTTCTGTGGTAAAACATATCAACAATTAATGTCTGACTAAAATGATTTATGTTGAGGACTTAACGTTAGCTCAGTATCGTTTTAGTTGGAAAGCTGTTTTGTTGTTTAGTTCAGCTGTTGTCGACCACGTTACCAGATACGCCAGGAATATTTTGCAGACTCATTTTGAGACTAACGCAAGTTTGGTATCGTTATTTACGTTTTACTAATACTTATATTTTAGACCCAAGTTTAGCCTCAGGCGGTCCGCAAAGACCGAACAAATGCTAGCATTAGTGTCTGTTTTCCCTCCAGAATGTAAAGGTTTGGCCTGCTATTTGGTTAGGTACGGAGGATATACTGTAAATTTAGGGTATTTTCTGTTTTAGGATTAACAGAAGTGTCTGTGAATGGTACGGAGGACGTCCTGTAAATCAACAGAAATTTCCGTTTTAGGGGTTGAAGAAAATGTCTGTAAACTTAACGGAAAATGTACTGGGAATTTTCTGCCAGGATATTATCTGTTTTTCTACAGATTTTTTCTTAGAGTGTATAGGCAGGATGAGAACCAGCCAGCAGGCCACCAACCACATGCTGTCCACAAAGAAATCTGTGGCATATTCCTTTTAGTTGACAGGCTGACCTCTACACCTCCAATTTGCCTGAAATAGACTTCACATACAGTAAAGGTGTCATATGGACGTGAAGAGCTGTTAGCCCGTTTCTTTAACAAGGGAGAGGAAGCAGCAACGGCTCATGAAGTGATGGCAAGAAAAGAAAACTCAGGATCAGTGCTGTGCTGTCATACTGGTAGTGCTCACTGTCAGACCTTCAAACTGATTACAAATCATCACTGTGACTGTTGGGCCGGGATCTTTTTACAACTCAGGAACAAGAACACCAACAATGTACAGTCGGACCAGGAGAGAAGCTGCATATTCATAGAACTTCAACTAGCACATCATTTTATTTCCCGTCACCCTGTGTGTTGCTTGATTTCTGTTTTTCTCTCGTCCAAACTCACCTTCTGTGTGCCCAGTTTCTTCTCCACGCCCCCAGCCAGCCCCCCACCTTTGCTGTCCTTCCAGGGGTAAAAGTTCGAGCGTGGAGAGGAGGAAGAGGTGGCGGAGCTGGAAGAGGAGGAGGGCAGGCGGTGCGCTGAGGGTTTGGATGACGGCGAATGCTCCTCCATGCCTCCCCCCTTGCGTTTCTTCACAAGTCCCTGGTGCTCAAAGCCCCTAACGCTGCCTAGCCCGTGCAGTCCTGAGTCCCCCACGCCGCCCCTGCTGTGGGAGTTGTTGGTGGCGGAGGAGGGGTCTGGGGGTGATGAATGGCCCAGAGGGGTATGTGTCCGTCTGTAGGTCCAGACCGCCTTGGCGGCTGGTGAATGGGACTCTGACGGGGAGGGCTGGGGGCGGGGTTTGCTGCTGGGGGAAAGCGTGCCATTGGTCTGTCCGTGTGGGAGAGGAGAGGAAATGGGGGGTTTAGAAGAAGATGAGGAAGAGGCAGCAGAAGGTGGGCGGCCCCTGTCCTGGAGGAGGATGCAGTTCCTGTCGGGGCCTGAGTGCTCCCCTTCCTGGGACGGGGCTTTACGTTTGCGGACGACAGCGGCAGCAGCAGCCTCCTCTCGCAGCTTCAGCATCTGCTTGCTGGGACGCCCCACGGGGTTCTTAGTTCGCCCGGTACCCGCCTGACGCACCGCCACAGGCTTACCCGGAGACCCCAGATGGACGCCCCCAATGCTGCTGCCGCTGCCCCCGGAGTTCTCTGATTGTATGGCTGTCGCGGGTCTCCCTGGACCACGACTACTTGAAGAGGAGGAAGAGGATGCGGTTTTGAGGGAGGAGCTGATTTGACTTCCTGTGCGGACCTTAGAATGTAATGAAGAGGAGGAAGTGGTGGCTACGGACGAGGGAGACAAGGAAGTGATGGTCTTGGTTGAGGAAGGTGGAGATTGAAGGTCTGTGGCTTGAGGTATTTTCCTGGATTTAAAGAGAATAAATAAATAAAATCAATAAATCAGACAGACATTACATCAGAATAAAACTTGCCAACACTGTTCTATCCACGTTATTCTCGGGGGCGTCACTGTAGAGATGATTATGGCTGTAACTTCCGGTGAGGTAGCGGAAGTAGCAGTTAGCTAGTTTAGTCCCAAAGGCTAACCATAGTGGCTAACCATAGTGGATAACCGCCAACGGCACTTCTTTTGAAAAGTAATCCGCCTTCAATTTAGCAAATCCTGCTTTATTTTTTAACAGATATGTAATTAACGTTAAATTTGCATTTTCTAACATGTCCTTGCGGAGCTCTGGTACTTGTTGCGCTATCCGTGGCTCTACTAACAACCAGTCAAAGCTAAATTTGTGGATTCAACAACAGTGTGTTGAACATGCACCCAAAACAAAAAGGGATTGTTCTTGTGACCAACGGTAGATTCCATCGCCGACCTACAGACGAGGAATCCAAAAGAATGTGGCTGAGAAACCTAAACTTGAAGAGACCACCCAAAACCCCGTATGAAAAAAAAAGCCAAACGGAGGAAAACCCGTATCCTACTTTGTGGTTGGTCTATAAAGAGCAGCGGAGAAGAGACGTCGGGTCCTTAAAAGGGACCGACAGCAGTGTCAGGAGGACATCAGGTATGATTTCATGTGTAGGGAGGACTCAGCATTGTAGCGTCTGTTTAATGACAGACAGCTACTTTCACTATTTTCTGTACAGTTTAAAATGTAAGGCAGTTTATGGCACGGAGTGCAGGGCAGCATTAGACTACAAATAGTTGAAGTACGGTTATCTGTGTGTAGAAAAAAACTAAACCTTGTTCCTGTGGAAGTACTGATCTGCCTCAGAGCTTTTCAGATTGTTCATCTCTTCACCGTCTGTAGCAACGGAGTCAATAACGTAGCTAAATATGCTAGTTATGACAATTTCACACTAATGTCTTAACAGGCTTAAACGATGAAGTGATGACATTTGGACAGACGTGGATGTAAACTGACACTTGACCGGTTGGCGGAGGCAGACAACCGAGAGGCGATAATTCTAGTTTTCCAATGAGCTTTTTTTCTCACGTGCATGTAAACGCAGTCAGTCTCCATCTTACTGCCAACTTCACAGACTCTTCACCGTTATTCTGGGCAGCAGAAGACACCATCTGCTTCATCTATTAGTGACTAAGCAGTGGGTTACACTCAACTTTATCTGATAGTGTTACCAGAACGCAGGATCTGATGTGAACTAGCCCTCATCCATTAGTGGCTGAGAAGAATTTTACAAAGAAACCTAAATTGGATGGAGGTGAAAGAGAGTGGTGCACTTGATGGTACGATCCACCGATTATCATTTGGCACCAAGCACTTTAAACATGTCACTGGGGATTGGCAGAATTCCCCCGAGTGATCAGGATGGTGGTAGAGCGTATGGCATTTAAAGTAGCATCCATTTGCATTAGTGGGCTGAACATTTGTAGTGTAGGCATCCATCTGACAGCTCATTAGAGATTGGAACCAGTTCAATATACTGGACGGGAGGCAGAGCCAATTCTACCCCATTGCAAATCTTCGGCAACCTCGTTGCATTACTTTCAGCTTACTTTGTTCACTTGATAAGTCGGTGTGTGTAGGAAAAATGCCCCATTTTGGTAACAGTAGTGACGTACCACCAGCAAAACCTTTTGAAAACATCCAGCCTTATTTTCAGTCACATAAAGAGAAGCTTTTAGAAAAGGAGAATATATTAAAGGGGACATATCGTGCTCATTTTCAGGTTCATACTTGTATTTTGGGTTTCTACTAGAACATGTTTATATGCTTTAATGTTTAAAAAAAACTTTATTTTCCTCATATTGTCTGCTTGAATATACCTGTATTTACCCTCTGTCTAAAACGCTCCGTTTTAGTACATTTCAATGGAATTGCAACAGAGTTGCGTTGCTAGGCAACAGCTTGGATCCATGTTTACTTCCTGTCAGCTGATGTCATTCACATCCACTGCAACAGGAAATAAACTGGGACACATTTAGAATGTTTAAGTTTAAAACTGTGAAATGGTCTAAATATTGTATATTTGTGACATCACAAATGGACAGAAATCCTGACGGCTTGTTTCAAAAGCTCAGTTTCTGAATACGGGCCGTGTGTATTTCTCTGTGGATTAAGCGTTTCGGTACTTTCAAAGTATTTATATAGAACTTAAACCTGCTTTATAATATAAAAGCCAAGAAAATGTCACTTTTTACAATATGGGACCTTTAAGTAGTTAACTATATAAATGCCGGTTGACAAAAATTAACTTACGTTATTTTTTTTCCTTGCAAAAGAATCAGAAGAATTTGCACCATAAAAAGCAGAGCAAAGCCTAAAAAGGCCAAGCAGGAATGTTTCTTACTTCCAAAGATGGGTGCTGATGTGCTGCTCCAGCATGCTGCTGAGAGCCGACCGCAGGTGATGAAGTCTCCTGTCAAACGTGAAGATGCCGTGACCCAGTGCATGGCTGCCAAATGAACATACCTAGAGAAAGAAAGGCTGGTTGTAAATCTGTTACAGGCAAGTGTCTCTGCATTATTCTGCCGTCTCATAGTTACCATTGAATATCACATTTCACTGGTTCTGTGCTTTGATGGATTTCTGGATAAATGAGGACACAAAACCTGAAGCTCTGCAGGGAACAACTTGAAAATGAAACAGTTCTGCAAACTGAAATGCACAATTACCCTCCATCAACTGTAGGGGTGTCGCGACATTCCGGTATGGGTGATAACCCTGATATTTAAAAAATTAAATATTGCCAGGTGTTGCAAGATACAGGAAGTTGGCTCGGGTTTTGAGCTGAGGAGTTGTAGCATTTATTCACCGACAAAAACTGTAGACAAACTACTGCAGCTACGTTCACAGCTATAACGCCACTGACAACCTCACACTCACCACCGCCACACACACGCGGTCTGTCAGAAACTCGCTAACGTTACGCCGCTGACAGGTCGTATGTGTATGTGTGACAACAGCGAGCTGAAAGCCACCAGCAACGCTACAGCTGTGAACGCAGCACAAACAGACACGGTCTGTTGGACACTCATTATCGCTATGCCGGGCAGACACACAGCTGACAACCTCGCAGCTTAAACTAAATGATCCGGTGGAGACTTTTCCTGGGAAAGTGGCTCCCCGCGTCCTCGACAATACACGCAGCATCGTGGCTGCGAACTCTCCCAGACGGTTGAACTGGGGACTCATTTGTCCGTTTTGCACATACTGTACAAAAAAAATGGTAAAAATGTCAAAATCAGCACTCCTAATTTTGAGTATAATTAATTCGCCAAAAAAAGAGACACAATGCACAATATACAAAGTTAAAGAGGAATCTGACTGATGGCATTATTTTTTTTTTTTTTTTCTATAGATATCAGGATAATATCGATATGAATTCTCGGCCACGATAATCATGCAGTGAAAATCTGATATCTTGACAGCCCTAATCAACTTAATAAAACAATACATCCCAATACCCCTTCTAGTTAAACAGAAAACCCACAACTCTTTTTTTGACACTTTTATCCTCTGACTGAGCAACTAAAAATAAAGATGGGGAGCAATGGACTGCTGTAAAACGATATATAATTGATCAACGTGTCACCAATTTGAAATGACCACTGTGTCCACACCTTCGCTATGAGTAATGGAAGTACTGAAATAAAGACAAGACCAAGGTAAATCTCTGATAGAGCTGTCAGTAGCAGTCAGGTACGGAAAGCCCCCCCTTTTTACTGCTAAGGATATGCAGGAAGGTTTAGCTGGCGCTGGAGTAGCAGCGGTGCATCGGTTCACTGAGCACAAACATGATTTGCCATCATCAGTCCTCACAAGGAAAAGTTACCTGTGATCTCATCACAAGAGACATGTCTTCAGTGTGCAGCATTAACACTCATAAGCCAGAGTCTTTTTGGAACTAAAGTGTTGCAGTGGGGGGTGGATCTAGTGTGTTTGTAGTTGTGTTGTCATAATTAATGTTTTAATATCTAATTTAAAAAATGGATATTTTGGAAACGGATAATGATACAATATGCCTCGAGTAGCTCAGAGTTCAGACAGTTGAGAGGGTTATTTTGAGTTTTTGCAGATCAGGCGGGCAGAGACACAAGTTCCATCGGATGCTCGAGTTCTTCGGTGTCTGCTTTACTAGCATGATTTTGCTAATAATGTCTGCTTTACTAGCATATTTGGATAAGCAATTGTTTTCCAACACAACAAGCCATAACTACTATTGCACCGGCCTTCAAAGTCCTCAGGCAGAAATATTATATTATATTATTGTATTAATTATAACTCTGGACAGATTTCAAATCGTACTGTCTGTACAAGGAAAATAAGAAATAGTTTTGGCAGGTGCTCTTTTGCCGTTGTTAAACCCAAGTACAAGCTGCTCACCGCTAGTGGTCTGGGATGTGCAGCAGAAGATGGGAACTCAGCGGGCTCCTCGGGTGCTTCTGCCTCACTTTCATCACTGGAGATTCGTCCGTGTACCAGAGGCGAGGGGGATCGGAGACTCCCCTCATCCTGCCGCTGCTTCTCCTCCTCTGTGTTGCTCTCCGACATGGCAGTAGGCCGACTGTAAAACAAACAAATTACGTTTTTTGCTTTCAAATATACTGAATATCTAACTATAAAGCCAAGAATCTCTGTCTTTCCTTAACATATCTCGAGAACCGCTCATCAGATCTACTTCACATGTGTATTGCTGGGGACCACATGGAGTGCTTTGTTGAGTCTGGTGCCAATTTGTTCACGTTTGTTTCACGCCTGTTCAATATTAATACATTTGAGCTGGTGTCTGTATCAGTAGAACTCTGTTAAAAAAACAAAACAAGAAAAAAACAACGTGGCTCTAATGACTGACCAAATGTACCCATAAAATTTGATTCACAATGTTTTCTGAATCTCTCCGAGCATCTCCTGTAATTCTTGAAGTAGATTATTCTACCATGTTTCTCAAACATGAAAAGCTGTCCAGCGAGAGTGACATTCTCTTCACAAACACCACTTCGACACAACTCAGCGATTTCTACAGTTACTGTGGTGCCTTCCTTATTTGAACCTCATCAACTTCTCACAGAACTTCATCTGACTTTTTTTTTTTTTTATCATTTATTGGGTTTTTGTTTTGGCAGCCTCTCAACGTCTCTCGTGCTGCAGTACCACTCTCCGCCTGAACCGATACTGATGCGCCGGCGGAGGCGCTGTTTTACCAAAACACAAATATCACTACATGATATTGACAGAATTGTTGTTGACAGCATGTTTGCGGGTGCAGGCAGGAGTAGAACCCACACACACTGCAGGAGCGGGCCATAATGGTCAGAAATTCTAGATTAAGAAAACAGTCCCGTCTGCGTGACTGGATCTATTCCAGCACAAGCCTTCGCCCATTGTGCTCTTCTCTCAGGCTCTTTTACACGGGTTGGTAATGTTAAAAAAAAGTGAATATTTGGAGCTCCTGTCTTCATTTTTTGTGAGATGATGGTTCTTGCAGGTCCTTGCAATACACCACTTCACCATAGTTAGGCAATGGCACCAAAGAAAATAGCAATATTCCTGAGTAATAAACAATCTCAACACCTATATCCTGTTCGTTTGCACCTCCGACACAGTGGCAGACAATTTAAGCGTAATTGTCGGTAAAGCGTGTCGTCGCTGTGTGTAAAAGAACAGCCAACTGGAAGCAGAATCGAACCAGAGTGTATTTCATCAGTGTGTTCAAGAGTAAGCTGCAGTGTGTTTTTTCCCACCCGTGATTAAGACTGTATTTCCCCTGTATAAGACTTGATGCTAACTTATAACACTAAAAACGTTATCGCCAGCTAAATACCTCCGCTAATTAAATCCATGCTCTACTTTATAATGGCAGTGGTTACGTCAAAGCAAGCTACTGATACGGCTATTTGGAAATGACCTCTGCTAAGTGTATTTCACTGATGTTTCTAACCGTGAGTAGCCGCAACTTGGGTGTGTGATGCATGCATGCTATGTCATAGCTGGTGTATTGCTGATGACCCAAGGAAGCGCAGTGTCGAGGGTGAAGTTGTTTGTATGAGCGGTTCTCCAGAAAGCTGCTAACATCCGGCCCGTTCTGAACAGGCACTGCACTAGTAGTTATAATATACAGTAATGTACCGATGCTCACTGTTTCTAACCCTTACTGTCTCACAACTATTGCCTGTGCAAATCCTATGTCACTAACATCCAGGAACTAGGGCTGGGCAATATAACGATATATGGATATCGTGATATGAGACTAGATATTGTCTTAGATTTTGGATATGGTAATGTGCAACAAGTGTTGTCTTTTCCAGGTTTTAACTGCCGCATTACAGTAAAGTGATGTCATTTTCTGAACTTGTCAGACTGCTCTGGCTGTTCTATTATTTTCCTTTACCCACTTAGTCATTATGTCCACATTACTGATGATTAATTATTTAAAAAAAATCTCATTGTGTAAATATTTTTGAAAAAGCACCGATAGTCAACCCTACAATACTGTCGTGATATTAATAATAAGAAATTCAACTTATATAGCGCTTTTCAAGGACTCAAAGACGCTTAAATATTGAGGTATTTTGTCAGAAATATTGTGATATTTGAACAACTCCATATCGCCCAGCCCTACCAGGGACATGATCTAGTTAGACCCACTCAGCTGCTGGTTTTATTAGGTCTATCTTGTTTAAAGCTTCAGTAGTCAGTATACTGTATGTTTGGCATCATTGGGCAAAAATCCCTTAGTAACATTTCAGCATATTGTAATTCAAGAGTTCTGAGAGAAAACTAAACTTCTGCTCCTCCTCATGGCTCTGTTTTCAGGCTTTAGTAAATCTAGTCCGTGACGGGAGACTTTGACCAATCACAGGTAATTTCATTGAGAGAGCGTTCCTATTGGCTGCGTTCCGGTCATGTGACAGGAACTTGGCGTTCCTTCACCAGATTTCACAATGGCGGCGGCGCCACAATCTTTCTCATTTTACAGCTAAACCGTGCACTACAAGATGATTCTGAAAACATTTGAGGAGAGAAATAGTCATTAACGTAACAGAATATTGATTCATATTTGATTCATATTTGATCATATTAGCTCTACAACCAACCATCCTCCCAAACTGGGCTGCCAGCCTTTGGTGGACAGGTGTCTACTACAGAGGGAGGAATGTAGCTTCTGCTATGTGACGGGTGTAGACAAGTTGTTGATTTAATGATGATCTCTGTTTAGAGGAAGAGAGAGATATATACAGAGCGCAGGGCAATATGATATGGGGTGAACACTTGTTCAGTGGATTTGTAACATACACACATCTGCTGTATCTTAGGAGTACGAGTAAGCTTGGTAAATAGCATTTTGTTATTCTGCCTAATTGGTTTTTACGGGGTGTATGAGTGGGCAGTAAAATTGTGTTTAGATCTTTTCCTCAGAGAGCACACTCGTATATGCAGCATCACCAGCTAGCTTCAGTAAGGTTCACTAACCTGAAAGCAGGGAGGCTGGCCAGAGGTCTCCTGCAGTGTGGAGCCCCAGCCTGCTCCCTGGGGGCCTCTGGGCTGGGGGATCGGCCGGTAGAGGAGCCTCCATCCAGGGATTGGGCCCCTTTCTCCCGAACCTTGGTCTTCAGTTCCGCCACTAGCTGGTCAAAGTTCTTGGTGCGGCCCATCACTTTCCTTCGCTGGTGTATCGAGTGGATCTGTGGACAAAAGGACGCAGGATATCAGTCACTGTTTCACTTTGACTGGCTTCAGTTCAAGTAAAACGGCATAAAAATTATGGATCGGCCTGCCGGGTCAGACGGCTGGCTTAAGGTGCAATATAATACGCCTTGGGGGTGCTTAACTGGAGGTGTAAAGGTGCTTTCAAATAGCACTACTCTTGACTGCCGCCCAGCAACATCAATGTTCTCTACTTTGAACAGGCTGCAGCAGGGCAGGCGTACAGTAATTCCCCCCCCCCTCACGGCTGCTGCTGCCTCCAGTCCTGCCAACAACCTGCACCGTAGGCTCCAGGTTCAACCTTCTCTAATCTCATCATGTAGCCAAATATAGTGTGTTGTAGGTTAAAATAGAGGAAATGAAGAAGAAGACATACTTATTAAAACAATTAATCCCTTCAGGGAAATTGGTTTTTTTCACTTTGTCATTATTTTACACACAAAAACAGTACACATGCAAATGTATGTGAGGATGCCTCATAGGAGGAGAACCTCTCCAGCTACCAGGACACACACCGTAACTTGTCCGAGCTGGACTTGAATCGATGATCCTCCAGTTACCAAGCAAGGTCACCGCAGACTGAGCTACGCCCCGATAGATAACAATATGATACAATCGCTAACTAATATCATTGTTTATTGATCCAAACCGGATAGTCACACTTCAAGGTTGACGTTGCTGAAAAGTGTTTCTCTTCACTGATCGCTTTTTTTGGTAAAGAGGTGTATAATTCAGTGATCTCAGATACTAGTACAATTTGCTTCATATTGTTTTCTTCAGTGTCCGTGACAGAAAGTTGAACAAGTTTAAACATCATCAACTCCTGACAGCAGCACAGAGTATTTGTGCGCGTTCAAGAGAGCAGCACTTCCTGCCACTGTGTTTACACTGGAAACCAATCAGGTGCCAGCAGCGACCTCTCGCTGTCTGAAAGCACCTTTTAAGTTGAAAAAGGGAAATGTTGGGAGAGAGTTGGGTAAAGGTTCAGTGCCATTAAGGCATAAGGAGAACCTGATTCTGAGACCCATCAACGGTTTCATTGCAGTGTTTTTGGGGCACCAGCAGTTTTATTTTTGAACAAATCTTACTTCCAAACTAGTATACGCTTAGGAGACTTTGGTGGTTTCATTTCCACCCAAATTATTTTTTCAAATTTAACACTTTAAAGTTTCTATAAATATTTATCAGTTACTTTTCCAAATATTTAGCTGTTTTATTTCAAAAGAAAATAGGTCACTATTCATAAGCTGGTTCGCCCGTCACAGCACTTATTTCAAAAGATTCTTCAGTGTTTAAGAACACCGGGAGCAAACGCCTGGAGTTGAATTTTCATTAAATCAACATCATGACTGATAACCCAAATTAATCAAAGCACACAAGGCCAAATTGCTTCCTAAGTTGCAACATGACCGGTTGCTGACAAGCAATGGAGCATTTAAAAGGCTATTTTTTTTTTTTTAAAACAGAGTCTGGCGCAGTGCTCACTCCACATAAAACACACCAGAGCTACATTACATCACTTCCAGCGAACTTCACAGAGAACAATGAGGATCTGTTTTAAATGACTATTCTCTAGTCTGGCTCAGCTGCTCCACTGTGTGTGTGTGTGTGTGTGTGTGTGTGTGTGTGTGTGTGTGTGCGTGCGTGCGTGCGTGCGTGCGTGTGTGTGGACAGGCTAAGTCTCTGTGAACTTGAACTCAGTGAAACACAAGAGCAGGGGATATTAATGATTGTGTGAAATTTTAGCAGCATTATTCTGCAACAGCGATGTGCTATAGTGAATATAGGGGAAACAATGCCCTTGGATTGGGCAATATGACAGTATACAGAATACCGTGCGACAGTGGAAATGCGATTTTTAGACTATATTGCACAACGGTAGTGTTGGAAGATTTGTTAAAATTTTCCATCCGGCCATCGTCAGCCTTATAACTGGCGATGGCCGATATATTCACGCAGGTGTGTGTGTGTGCTGTCGTAGTTTCAGCTGGGAGATCAGCTGTTCTAGCGGCGAAGCATTGTGACACTCACTTCAAACTCGACAGAAACAAAATAAAGCTCGCCAAAACCGTCTTGGTTAGTCTTTCCAACAATCACCAACTCTGGTTTGGTCAAAAGAAAACCTTATTTCACTGAGTTTGATGTGAAAATATGCCGGCTCTGCATGCTGTTTTCCTACGCCGTACCACTCTCTGAGCGCTGAGCAGCGGCTGAGCGGCTCTCGTTCTTTGGAGGCAGACCATTAAATCAGCAAAATAAAAATGACAAACAATCGCCTCCCAAAACAAAAACCAACCGGCGATGTAATCAGCCAATCGGCAATTTATACGTCCAATCGCCCAACCCTAACTGACAGGCTGGTATTTATTTGCACCTGTTAACATGTAACAGGAACCTTAAAGGGACTGTTTGTAAGAATCAGAAATTGGTTGTTAACAGCGACACCTGTGGCCGTTAAGTCAACGAAAGTCAGCGTCCTGTTGCTCGCGCTTGCCCATGTGCACGCGCTACCTGAATGTGAGCGAGCATCCGTCAAAACAGTGAGGCGACACACGTCAGCTAAAACCACAATATCACTCTATATTTCCCCTGCTTGGCAGTAATGTTAGCTGACCAGACGAAGGTCTCTCCATGAATCACTGCTGATCCTAGTGTTGGCTTTTCCTGCTTCAGCCTCCCGACCACGGTCGGAGGGAACAGGGGAGACACCGGAGTTTTGGTCGGAGACGATAACGTTTCTCTCTGCGGAGCCCCGTCACTTCACAAGACACTGTACATTCACTAGATATTCTCAGCGCTAAACTAACTCTTCTGCAGCGTGTAGTGTGTGCGCATGCACGTGTAGAGGTGGAGCGAGAACGAGCGCGGTGTGTGAGTGAAGGCAGGCAGGCAGACGAGCAGAGTACAGAAGAGACCCGTCCCTGGAGACCAAAGCTACGGTCTCCCCCGCGTCCTCCGACCGCGGCCAACACTGTTTAACAGACGGGCTTCACTAGATACAACTTTGTGGTTTTGGTGCTTCCGTGTAGTTTGTGTTGGAGTCTTGTCTGAACAGTGTAGCCACACGCGAGCGCGCATGGGACACCTTTAAATCTTCCATTTTGAAAGTCTGAGTCTTTTGTTTTTAACTCAAGTGTTGTCTCATGTGAGGCAGATGTTTTTGTTGGCAAAATAAATAAATTCCAAATAAGTTCCAAATAAAAGAAGAAAATAATCAAATGTGGT
Organism: Adelosebastes latens; assembly: GCA_916700685.1. Lineage (NCBI taxonomy): Eukaryota > Metazoa > Chordata > Actinopteri > Perciformes > Sebastidae > Adelosebastes > Adelosebastes latens. The sequence goes on along the minus strand of CAKAKR010043194.1, from coordinate 18,385 downwards.
GACGTATGGTGTGGCTATTTTAAACTATTTCCTAATTGAATTTACAGAACAATTACTATATTGTGATATATATCGTTACCATGATATAAAATGACATACAGTATACCGTGATAGAAGACTTATCGCCCACCTCTACACTGCCCATACGGTGTCGTCAGCCAGTTTCTCCAACAGTTTCACACGTATTTAGCACATACGCTGACACTTTGCTCAGGGTACTGTAGTAAACCCATCCATTTTACATGTCTTATATTTTAGTCTTAAAGCTGCAGTGGATAGAAAAGGAGCAAATATGATTAAAAAAAAAGTTGTTTTTATAAAAGGGTCACTATATCCTGACAGTAGTGCATGAGACAGGTAATCTCTGTGTCCTCCGGTGTCCTCTGGTGCTACTAACATCTGCAAGATGTCACAGACCGGAGGAAAACAACCAGTCAGAGCTTATCTGGAGTCTGCCGTCCAGCTTCTGCCCATGAGAGCCGGCTGTCAATCACTCCTGAACTCCGACCAAACGGTCAAACTAGGCAGCGCTGATCAAATATGAATCAATATTCTGTTACGTTAATGCCTATTACTCTCCTCAAATGTTTTCAGAATCATCTTGTAGTGCACGGTTTAGCTGTAAAATGAGAAAGTTTGTGACCCGGCAGCCATGTTGAAATCTGCTGAGGAAATACCAAGCCCCGCCCACCAGCCGGAGCACAGCCAATAGGAACGCTCTCTCTCTAAAATTACCTTGATTGGTCAAAGTCTCCCGTCACGGGCTAGATGTTCTAAAGCCTGAAAACAGAGCCATGAGGAGATGCTGAAGTCTAGTTTTCTCTCAGAACACTTGAATTACAATATGCTGAAAGGTTATTATGGGATTTTTGCCCAATGATGCCAAAAATATACTGACTACTGCAGCTTTAACCTGTCGTTTACCTGTGTCCATCTCAACAAATGCCCATACAGGCAGCCCGTGTTTTGGTTCACTTCCTGTAACTTGGTCGGATTATATTCTCACTACAATCAAACCGCTCTTGGGTTCACTTGGAAACGTCTGTTTTGGTTCACGCCAGAGTACGATTACTGCGTTCACAACCGCCCAAACACACCAGATTAAAAAAGACTAAATGTTGGCTTGTGAAAGCGCCTTTAGTCTGATGCTACGATGTTTTGGTTTAACATTGTCATGTGCTTTTGAAACACTGATTTGACTTCATGTTTTGCATTTGAATAACGTCTCATTTATGTGTGCTGATCTGATTTTTGCCCAATAATGACAAAAAAAATGTTGCCTACTGAAGCTTTAATGTTTTTATGTTTTGTCTTACGTAATGTCAGTCTTCATAACTTGGTTCTGGAGGAACAATATTTAATTTCAGCTGTATTTTTTAATAGTTAAAATGACAAAATAGGGGCGCCCCGGTAGCTCACCTGGTAGAGCGGGCGCCCCATGTACCGAAGGCTGAGTCCTTGCTGCATCTCATCCCCTCTCTCGCTCCCCGTTTCATGACTATCACTATCAAATAAAGGCAAAAGCCCCAAAAAAAAATCTTTAAAAAAAATGACATAATAAACTTGAACATTTGAGTTTACAACTAATTTGCCCAACTCTGCTGGAAAATGATGCTGGGCCATCATCATCATTAAAACACTTTCTTATGATAGTGTTTTAATTTAAGATTTCTGCTATGACTCAAAAACTAATCATTATCGTTAGATGAATCGAAACCTGCTGGTCACAGCTCTGTGTGTTAGGAGACCGAGCATATGAAGATGTAACCAGAGCAAACAAAGGTTCAGAAATGAGTAAGGCTTTAAGTAGTTGATCCTGTGTCATCAATGGACCTGATTTAGCTCAGAAAATCAATTATCCCATCTATTATTTAGCAAATAACTGACTAATGATTTATTCTGTCAAATGACATACGCCCATCACACATTACCAAAGTTATAAGTCATGTCTTCAAGCTGCTTATTTTCCAAAAACCTAAACATTCATTTAGCAATGAAATCCCACATTGGAGAAGCTGGAACCAGCGAATGTGATATGCCATATATTTTAAATAATAATCCTTAAAGGTCCCATATCGTGCTCATTTTCAGGTTCATGCTTGTACGTTGTGTTTCTACTAGAACATGTTTACATGCTGTAATGTTAAAAAAAAACTTTATTTTCCTCATACTGTCTGCTTGAATATACCTGTATTTACCCTCGGCCTGAAACGCTCCGTTTTAGTGTATTTCAACGGAATTGCAATGGAATTGCGTTGCTAGGCAACAGCTTGGGTCCATGTTTACTTCCTGTCAGCTGATGTTATTTACATCCACTGCAACAGGAAATAAACTGGGACACATTGAGAATGTTTACTTTTAAAACCGTGTAATGGTCTAAATATTGTATATTTGTGACATCACAAATTGACAGAAATCCTAACGGCTTGTTTCAAACGCACAATTTCTGAATACGGGCTATGTGTGTTTCTCCGTATATTGAGCGTTTTGATAGTTTAACAGTATTTATATAGCACTTAATAATATAATATAAAAGACGTGAAAATCTCACTTTTTACAATATGGGATCTTTCAATTTTCTGTCAGTTAACTAATCCATTCATTGTTTCGGCTATCGCAGTTATCGTTGAAATTATGCATCAGTGTTGCTTGTAAACACATTTCTCACTTCCATCGTTCTAAATGAAAAGTTAAAATAACTACATGACATATTTCCTCCCTAGCAGCAGGTGGAAGAGGAAACCCAGCCGCCTACAGAGCAGGTATAAGGTGCAGGCTGTTTTCCTGCGCGTCTTTCCCGTCACTTCTGTCATTTCCTGTTAATCAGGTCATCCTGTCTCTACTTGGCTGGATGTGGCCTCTCACGCTCACTTCCTCCTTCACACACCAGCCACCATATAAGGACTCTTCCTGTGCTGGGAGCCATTTTCACCACTCAGTATCAGTCAGTACTCACCAGTAACACAGAGTAGTGACTGCAGTTTAAATCATTTGAGAACCTCTACTCTGATCTCACACTGTCATCACTCCTTTTTTTCCCACTTTGCTCTTTCAACGCGGATATTATTTTCTTCAACGTCGGACTGCAATCCTATCCCGTCTTGTATTTTGAAACGTTTCAGTGAGATGATTTAAAAGGTGCTAAATTTGATATGCAAAGCATTCAAAAAGCAACAAACAACTATTGTCTATGTAAAGATATGGAGGAGTAATGTCTACCTGAGCAGAGAATGAAGTCTCTCTACCTCTGTGTGTGTTGTAATCAGAGCTTCTCCTCGCTTTGCTGACATGGTCGTTAGTAGTGCATGTTTGTGCATGTGAGCGTGCCCCACTCACGCTCGCCGTTCTGCACTGCTCTCATACGGCGGTTACAGCTGATAATGGCGTCCCAACGGACGGCGTCGTCCCAACGGACGGCGTCGTCCCAACGGACGGCGTCGTCCCGGGAGCGTAGCACCCACTCTCCGGTAAACACTGTTAGCTATGTCAGCACATTCGCCGTTGTTCGAACTGTTAGCGCTGTTAGCACCATTAGCTGCAAGCACCATTAGCTGCAAGCCACCAGCTCCCTGTCGCCATGTTGAGAGCCCTTGAGAGGCAATAGAAATTCCCCCAATCCCGTATTTAGCACCTTAAAGAATTTAAAGGTATCTTAATAATAGGATACCACTGCTTTATGTGCAAAGTGACCCTTCGCTAAGTCCCGCCCCTCGAACGCAGATTGGCCAATCGTAGCGTAGCATCAGCCAGCTCTGACCAGGGTCTGAAAACAAGCCCTACTGGCGGAGCAACATGGAGGACTCCGTGAAGAGGACCCACTCCCTAAGTAGATATGAAGGGCTCATTCTGAGCTAATGGAAACACAACCACTCTTAGTTTCAGGTGATTATACACCGATGAAAACATAGTTGTGAATATTATATTCCATTTTTGCTAATAGATCCCCCAAAATGCAACACACTAATTAAAGGGCACTTGTGTTTGCACGTAATGAACGCAGATGCTTCCATACAGGACAAGAGGCCTCACTGAATGGTTTGATGAGTAATGAAAATTATGTGAAATTATGTTATAGATACCTATGGGAGATTTTGGAGCCACGTTAAACAGCACTCTCCACCACCATCACCTGAACACCAAATGAAGGAATATCTTTTAGAAGAATGATGTTCATCCCTCCAGTAGAGTTCCACACACTTCTATGAGAATCTACGACAAGGACCAGCCTCCAGAAGCTGCTCTGGAAGCTGGTGGTGCAACAACACACCTCATGTCACACATTCGTATATCACCTCATTCAACTATGACACAAGTTAACTAAAAACATTGCTCTTTTTCTTAAAGAAAAACAAGATTTATAATAACCTCTTACAAAAAAAAAATTACTATTGGCTGATATGAGAATCTATTAGATGTTGACATTTATTACACGGCTGTGTGGAATACTCGATTCTGATTGGTCAATCGCGGCGTTCTGCTGTCTGTAATTTCTGTATAGCAGACCGTTGCTATGTATAGCAGGCCGTTGCTATGGGTGCAGCTCTGATGTCAGACTTTGGCGGACCGTTTTTGTGTCAAAAAATTGATTTCTTAAGTAAGTAACCGTGTAATAAGAGGGATAATTAACAGCCTGTCAGGGATTCTTTCACAACAATGACCGGCTCGCTGTACATTATCCCTTACTGAAACTACAATTACTGCCTTGTGGTTGTATGCCTCCGCCAACCAGTCAAGTTGCAGTTTATTATCTATCCAAAATGTCATCACTACATTATTTTATCCTGTTAGACATTTGTGTGAAATTGTCATAATTTACATACAAATTCATGATTTATAGGTAATAGTGACCTTGACCTTAGACCACTAAAATCTAATCAGTTCATCCTTGATTCCATGTGGACATTTGTGCCAAATTTGAAGAAATTCCCTCAAGACATTCCTGAGACATCGCATTCACGATAATGGGACGGACGGACAACTCGAAAACATAATACCTCCGGCCACGGCTATCGCCAGCGCGGAGGCATAAAATGATTATCTGACTTGTTGCCTGTTGTCTGAGTAATGAAAAGAGCACCAAACTCACAACCTACTTTCCAACTTGGATGTGTACAGATTGGATCAAAAGCAAAAGGTGAAATGAAGCCTCTCAAACTTTTACTGAACTACTCAGAAAAATTAAAACAAGAAAAAAAGAGAGAAAAGAGAAAGAAAAAATTGCAAAGTCGTGAAAATCGGAGGCACAAGAAGTAGGGCATCAGTGTGGTGACGGAGAGTGTGTTTGGAGCTTACATTGCATGTCAGGAGGCGAGTGCAGACCTTCTTCCTGTCGGGGTCGAGGACGCCGCAGTGTTTGTCCAAGTCACACTCCCTCTCTGAGGAAACACAGAGCATCTCAGCTGCAAGATCACACAGTCAGAACAGGTTAACATCTCGATACCACCACTCAGTGCTGTCAATAATGCCAACATAAACATAAACATAAACAGACATTTACAAATGTTATACATTTTCACCAGAATGTGTTCTCCAAGCTGCCTAAGTGTTTTTGACCACTTGACACCCTGTTTACACAGGAGGCAATTCAGCCACGGTTTGCAGTGGTCCGTCAGTGAAGATACACTTGTATTTTAATTAGGGCTGTACTGAATAGTTTGAAGTAGGGATGCCACAAGTCAATGCCAAAATTACGTCAGGGGCTCGAGACGAACAGCGTCCCATCGTCCCGGGGACGACAGAAAATGTGTTTGGGACGCAGTACACTCACTATTGACGCATCCAGGGGACGCACTCTTTTTTCCAGATAATGCTACATTACACTGTGGGCAAAAAATCTGTGTTGAAATCGGCAGGACGAGAGCTAGTTAACGTTAGCTGTTAGCAGCCGGTAAGTAACACAGTCCTGCACGGTGATAACAGCTAACGTTAACGGAATCATTGATTTACATTATGATACGTTCCGGCTGTATTCAGTAAAAAAAAAATAGTATTGGGCGAAGGTAAATTCTAAAGTTACCATGACGTGTTCAAATTGGGGCTGCACAATTAATCGAATATTAATCGCGACCGCAGCTTCCCACAATTAAACGAACATGATTATTGCGATATTGACGTTTTAAAATGCTCCGCTCATAGAAAACTCTGCTGCGTTAATCAAGCGCTTCCTAAACTAACAGCTAGAGATGTAACGTCAGTCAGCAGCCGATCAAAGCCAGACGTTTTCAGCAGTCTCATATGCTCATATATCCGTTTTTTGACGGTCAGACACATACTCTATGTGCAGCCGCCACGCGATGGTTTTACGTCGGCGTACAGCGGCACAGTCAGAAACGTCACACACACGACGTGTCGTCGGTGTGGAAGTTCTTCAGTGTGAGTGAAAGAGACATAAAGCTGTAATTTGTCACACCTGCAAGTCCAAAAGAAGCCGTGGAGGAACAACCTTAAAGTAGTCATAAACCTAATTGTTTTACAACGTGTAACCGCTGGGAAACGATCAGGAAATAACATTTCATTTCTCTGATTTGCTGCTTTGTTTTCACTGTGGTCTCTCTCTCCGTTCACTCTATAGCTTGCTCGACACTCGCTGCTCTCGCTCTCTCCCTCCCTCGCTCGCTTGTTGAGCTGACGAGGAGGAACTAACTTTGAATGCTTTGTGTTTGCAATTAGCAACCGACAACGGCTACATATTCGAATGCTGTGCAGCAGTTTTGTTTTAATCATTTTTCATTCATAATTGTGTAGCACATTATGAGCGCCGCTGCTAAAATTTCACATATTAACATCCCCTGCTCTCGTGTTCACCGAGACTATGATTTAATAGTAAAAAAAAAAAAAAAGACTAATTAATTTAATCCAATGAATCACTTTGAAAACCTCAACAGAAGCTTTGAATGTTAAAAACCATTTCGGTACAGCCCTAATTTTAATCAATACAGCCATCTAAAACGGGTTGCATAATGGCTTGCGTTTCAGATGTGCTTTACACACACAACCACAACCTGAGGCATCTTTTTAGGTTCAAGTCTATTCTGTTCTGTTTTATGTGCAGAACTACAGTGACTGTGTATGGGCTCAGCAGTACTGTCTGAACGCCTGGTACATTCACTGTTAAGCATGAACGGCATAATTCCACTGTTTACTTTGTCAAGACAGCGGAAAAAAGATTGTCGTCATGATATCTTTTGAGAGTTGCAAAAATGTTTCATAGTATTATAACAACTCACTTCATCTTAATTGCAGTGTGTATATAAGAAATAGCACTATGATTATTCTAGCAGGTAAAAATGACCAATAACAAACTGCATGATAAGAATCATCCATCGCTCCATTTGTACTCACTGGAGGCCACTTTGTTGTAGGGTCTGGGGACGCGGTGGCTGGGCAATGCAGAGGACAGAGGGGAGTCCTTCCTCTGGCTCGAGGTGGGGGGCCGGTCACTGGGCGAGGGCCTGCCAGGCGGGGTGCCTCCGTGCGGCCAGGGCGGATCTCTGAGTGACGGAGGTGGAGAGCTCATCGGGGGCTCCAGAGGTGGCGGCTGCTTGAATACCGATGACTCTGTGTGACTGCTGTGGGAGGACTTCTCCAGCGGGGAATGTCTGGGTTATGGAAGACAAAGGCAAGTTCAAAGTTAGCTTTAACTTTTAACAACACTGGCAAAATAAAAAAAACATCTACTTTTTTAAAAAAATGCATGTTATCCTAACCGTTATGTTTGGGGGAGAACACATACTACGACAGCTGGAGTTGTATCTGCCTGTTTAGAGTCATTGTTCGCTTTAATCGGATCAGACAATCAGAGACAACATACAGTAAAGAAATGGTTCATATTCATTTAGTGCAATTTGTTCATGTTATCAGTATTTAATCTTCTATTCATTATTTATTTTTTTTTGCATTTCTGCTCTTTTTAAGTGTGAGATAGACAGTCAGGAAAGGCAGGAGAGAGGGGCGTGGGGGGGGGTGACATGCAGCAAAGGGCCCTGGGCCGGACTCAGACTCAGGCCGCTGCGGTAAGTACTCAGCCTTAATGTTACGTGCTCTACCCGGTGGGCTACCAGGGCGCCTCTAAAGGGACTTCCTGTTAGTTTAGTGTCTAATAGGCTTTTCACACAGAAGGTGGTTTGCGCTGCGCTTGCCGCTGAACGGTTCAGCGTACATCACAGTGAGTGACGCGCTTTGCTCAGCGCAGCAAAAGAAGCCGTTGTTGCGCCACGCAAGCCATTGGATTTAAGGGGTTTCAGAGCGCAGTGGTGAGGTTATGTGAAGCCCTTTGAGCCTGGACTCTGATTCCAATGCAAATCTAACTAACTAATATATTATAGTTTTAATCGTAAACTGGTGCCACCAAAAATGGAATCTAAATGCTGGTGGTGAAATGATCGCCTCAGTTGGAGGCCAGTAAGTTTTTACTAACTTAAATAAGTAAAATTTGCCACCCACATTTGGCTGCTTGATATCAGCATTTTTATATTGTGATTAATTATTATGAAATGCATAAAAATAATGACATACAACATAATAAGGCCATTTTCACAGCAGCCATTTTGACATGCAATAAACAGGGTAAAATAGGTGTAACTTAACATTAATTATGGCCCTGTTCCATTTAGATGGGCCATGCTGGTTTACTGGAATGGCTGTGACACACTTAACAGACTGGGACAATAATTCATTTTATCAATTCCACCCTGTTTACGCTGCTATGACATGTCAAAATGACTGCTGTGAAAGAGGCCTATGGTCCTTAATTTGCTAGGATTATTAATAACCAAAGTGTAAAAACTACGATTTGTGGTTTTACAGAGGTTGTGTGTGTGCCTATTTCTTGGCCTTCCTGATGGAATTTACTGCTCCGACTCAAGAAATAGTCCGGGACACAGAATCCCCCGAAAACCACAACTTGTTATTTTAAACTTTAGTTTTTAGGCGGATTAAACAAAAGATTTTCAATGTGTTAATTAGTGAGCTTTACAGATGCTGATTTTACAGAGGCAGATTTTGTTACCTTTGGACAGGAGCAGGCTTGCCCCTGTTTCCAGTGTTTATGCTAAGCTAACTGGCTAATAAGGCTGCGGTCCCATATTTACCGGACAGGCACGAGAGTGGTATCGATCCTCTCATCTTACTTTTTGCTAGAAAGTGAACAAGCATATTTCCCAAAATGCTGAACCATGACTTTAATTCAAGTTCAGCTTTATGTTTTTGGTATTTTATAAAAACAACTCTCAGCCCTACACACAGACATAACTTAAAGGTCCCATATCATGCTCATTTTCAGGTTCATACTTGTATTTTGTGTTTCTACTAGAACATGTTTACATGCTGTAATGTTAAAAAAAAAACTTTATTTTACTCATACTGTCTGCCTGAATATGCCTGTATTTATCCTCTGTCTGAAACGCTCCGTTTTAGCTCATTTCAACGGAATTGCAACGGAATTGCGTTGCTAGGCAACAGTTTGGGTCCATGTTTACTTCCTGTCAGCTGATGTCATTCACATACTCTGCAACCGGAAATAAACTGAGACACATTTAGAATGTTTACGTTTAAAACCGTGAAATGGTCTAAATATTGTATATTTGTGACATCACAGATGGACAGAAATCCTGACGGCTTGTTTCAAACAGACAATTTCTGAATACAGGCTGTGCGTATTTCTCCGTATATTGAACGTTTCAATACTTTCACAGTATTTATATAGCACTTAAACCTGCTTTATACTATAACAGACATGAAAATCTCCCTTTTTACAATATGGGACCTTTAAGGATTTTTTAAAATGTAAACAAACTAAAGAAAGTATTGCATTAGTGCATCAAATTGTAGGACTACACTTCGTTCTTTAAAGCTTCGGCCTACTTTCTTGTGACGTTCTACTCTGTGACCCCTGAGCTCTGGTTAGAGCTTTCTCCCCAACTCGCCCTTCTCTGTTCTTACCGTACTCCATCCTTGGAGTTCTTGGAGTGTCTGTACTGAGGTGGAGTGGAAGGCGAAGGTGGGGCTGCCCGTGGCTGCCCGACTCCCTGGCCACGACCATCCCAGGATGAGGCGGAAGCAGCATTGGTCCCATGGGAAGGAGAATGGCCGTGGTGAGGCCTCTGTTGGGGCTGGGGTGGGGGGGTGGGAGAGCGCAGTCGGGCGTACAGCTTGGACAGGGGGCCGTGTCGTCGCTCGCAGTGCTTTTCGAACGCCTGCGGCTTCACTACTTGGCCGCAGTGGCTGCACACCACCAGGTAGAAGTCATCGTGGCCGGGGTAGAGGCCAAAGATGGACATGTCTTGAAGGAGAGGGGAGAGGAGCGATGAGGAGAGGAGATACAATGGACACACAAGTCAGACTGCAGAAGAGGTAACATGGCAATGTCACTATGTGGGGCATGCAAGGATGGTAGATCTTCTCACTAAAAAGTACTGTCAGAGTCGGACAAGCCATTTGGTAACCTAGAGGATCCCCAGCTTTCTGTATTCTGACATTATCAACTATGAAATACCTGTAGTCATCTACGGGTTAGGATATATTCTTTCTTCTTTTAATAAAATATATATATAAACATTGAACAATTTTATTAGATGAGCCTTTTACTAGGTGCTTATGAAATACAATGGCTGGACACATAGCTCTACGCAGGGTTAATGTAAGGGTGCTCTGATCGATCGGCAACCGAACGTTATCGTTCTTTATTACACGGCTTTGTTGAATACTTGATTCTGATTGGTCAATCACGGCTTTCTGCGGTCTGTAATTTCTGTATAACAGACCGTTGCTATGTATAACAGACCGTTGCTATGTATAACAGACCATTGCTATGTATAACAGACCGGTAATATGTATAACAGATCGTTGCTATGGGCGCAGTTCAGATGTCGGACTCTGGCGGACCGTTTTTGCGACAAAATATTGATTTCTTAAGTAAGTAGCCGTGTAATAATCGGGATAATGTACAGCGAGCCGGTCATTGTTGTGGAAGAATCCCCTTCAGGGCGATGCAGCATCGCCTTGTCTGGGATTCTTTCACAACAATGACCTGCTCACTGTACATTATCCCTTACATATTCGTTCTAAATAGTTTGATCGGTGATCTCTATAAAGGCCGATCAGAAGAGCCTATTAGATGACGCAAAACACGCAAACAATTTCTCTACGCACTGCTAAAATGGCTTCACCAGAGTTGTGAGTTGTGTCTCTAAAGGCCCTTTCACACAGCCTGTTCAAGGCGGGACTGTTGCGCCGTTATTCCGCCTCGCTGTTCTGTGTAAACGGTACGGACACAGAACGGGGGGGCATTGTTGCTCAGCTGCTAAGCTGGCAGCGGAGGTAGTCACAGGAGCCGAATCGGCGTCTCTGTGTAAAAGGGACACACACACACTAGACGCGTTATTATTGCGTTAAATTTGACAGCCTTAACATTATATATATATATATATATATATATATATACTGTGTATATGTATATGCCTGTGATAGACTGAAGGCCTATTCAAGGTGTACCCCACCTCTTGCCCAATGTTTATAATAAGCATGGTGTAGACCTTTCCATTGCAATTCTGTTGCTAGGGCAATAGCTTTAGTCTAAGTTTACTTCCTGTCATTAACAAATATTGCAACAGGAAATACAAAGAGGCCCCTTTAGAACGTTTATGTTATCAAATTTGAAAAGGTCTTTAGGGGGTGGATATTGATCTGGCAATGTTTGGATTTCTGTAAAACATCAATTGAACCAAATCCCTACATAGATGTAAACTAACAGAAAGAAGAGAAAACTTTAATTACCAACTTAAAATCAAAGCATGTGTGTGGACCACCCAGCTCATTCTTCTTAATCATCAGCTTGTTTTGGCTGTTATTGCCATGTGATGGAGATGCAGCGTGAGTGTGAGAAGGTGCACATACTTGCACACACACATACTATCAAGGTGCTTCTTTTGATTCATCATGTCGTGCTCTGACACGCACACACACAAACAAACGGGGAGTGTCTGTCAGACAGCTGCTGCTGCTGCTGCTGCTACAGACAGCCAGGCTAGGTTCCAGGAGGTGTCTGATCACACAACACTACCCAGCTTTAACACTCGACCCTGGACACTCTCTCCAAACTAGTACCTCCATTGTCTCTGGAGCAAAGCTGGAGGCCAAATAGAAGCTGAGGCACAGTTCAGTGAGGCATTACAGGTCAGTGTGCATGCACAGTAACGCAAGCACACAGACCATCAGTTTGTGCTTTCAGATGTCCCAAACAACAACAACAGACTTTACTATGACTTGTAGATGATAGTGTGCAGACTTACCCTCCTTACTGAGTGACATGGCCTCTGCAGCCTTTTTGCCATTCTTGCTGCAGTCGTCCACGTCGGGCCCTGAAACATCAAACATTACACACGTTAGATGTTTTCCAAAAGTTGTAGGTCAGGTTCATCAGCAGGACTAAGACTAACCTTAAGGCACACATTCTGCACATAAACAGGCCCTTAAGCTGTGTTATATAAAAGGACTGATATGCAGGTCAACTGCTTCTTTGCTTCTGGTCATTTTGATCAGTTTTCTAGAGCATTAAGTAGCTCAATGTCTTGTGTGGTGGACGAACACTTTATTTGATAGTTGTGGACAAAGTAGCACTTTGGGAGGGATGCCAGACAATGAGTGAGCGCTCAGACTTAAAGATGGGGATGGGAAGGGCAGGAGGACTCTGGGGGGGCAGAAGTCACACATATGATGAGCCTCCCTGTCTCACACAGACATGTTAATATATATTATAATATGAGTTAAAGGGTGCAGTGATGCTGGCAGTCAGATGAGAGAACATTGAAGAGAACAGAGAGTAACGTTAGCTCCTATCAAAGGCTGGGCCAGCACATTTACATGGTGGCAACAGCATCAGACTCCTCCTCCGTCACCGGTGTCTGCTCTCTATCCTGCTGCTGCTAGCATTAGCTGCTAGCACTAGCATGCTAACGCTAACTTGCCTCAGCGTCAAGGGGCAGTCTGGCTCACTTGCTAGCCAACTAGCCAAGGCCTATTAAAAGGAGGCTGGAACACGCGTCATATCAACGGGGGTACCACGCATGCGCAGTAGAAGCTGGTCTGCCGTCGCCGAAATTGGGCCAATCACAACGCAGCTTCAGTCACACTGCGCATGCGCCATACCCCACACCCCAAGACACGTCACCCAGCCTACTGCTATAGGCCTTGTAACTTGCTAGCCTAGCCTAGCCTTCCACGGTGAGAAGTTGCCTCCTTCCTTCCGCTCTGCTGCCGCCGCTGCCCAGCTGGCTTCTCTCAGATGAAACGCCTCCGTTAAAGGCTGGCAGCTCGCCTCACGGCCACCGCAGTGAAGCCCACACTATGCTGGTTATATGTACATAAGTACAGCTTGTTTTGTCTCTTAGAGACAGCGTATGCAGCGGGACACCGGCAGAGGGAGCGACATGTTACCCGCCCAGCACTAGGACCCGGCAGGGTCTTTGTTTGGGTAACATGGTTAGCTCCGTGCTCCGTTAACACCGATATTAACGCCGGTGTTTCGGTTAAATGTCTCCGTAGCTGCCGGTGTTTTGCGTCACGGTGCTTGCTTACCCTCCGCCGCTGTCACACCGGCCCAGTCGGCCCAGGCGGTCCAGCTCTGACCCACGAAATCCTCGAGGCTAGGCACCCGCCGATCCACAGCAGCCATTACTTTTACTGCGCGTTCACGCGCCGCCATCATCACTGCGCGGCAAGCAGCTTACGTCATAGCTCGCGCTCTCGACAGGAGAGGAACTTCCTGCGTGCGCGTTCTTGGGACACCCACACACACACACAGAGAGGACAGGGGACAGGAGGAGACAGACTCTAATGATGTAATTTCTCTTTAAACATGAATACTTTGAGGTTTATGAGTCTTTAAACACAAAGATGAGAAGAAGAAACGACAGGAAGTTTGGAAAAGTTAATTTGATTATTCAAATATTGAAAACAGACACAATGCAAAATGCAAACTGAATAGTAAACACAAGACAATTTTTTTAACATGCACAAATATGTGTAGAAATGTAAACGCCTGCCCGTATCAATACGCAACCTCTGAGACATGAGACAGCCTATATGAGACAAAGGCATGTTCATGTATAGCACCTTTCAAACACAGAGGCAACTCAAAGTGCATTTAAATGACATTAAAAACACAATTAAAGCTGCAAGCAGCGATGAACGGGCCCTCGCCACTTTGCGCACGTCGGGGGTACCCGCTGTCGGGCATTTCCATGAAAGTCGGACACTGCACGCAACAGTTAGAGGGTATTTTCTGTGTGATGCGCGTGACGCTGGAAATGACCTGTTGAGAACATGTGGGGCATCCTTTAAAGGCACTTCTATGAGGGTGGGCGCCAATATACAACCATTTCCTGTAGCCAGTAGGTGGTGCTATCACCATAACTCGATAATGGCACGTACATGTCTTGAGGCCGAGACTCTTATAAAACATGTCAAATTTGGGGCAGATTGGACAATGTATAGTCAATTTACAACAACTTCCTGTTTCCTGTAGGTGGCGCTATGACTATCAGTCATAATGGCACATATATGTCTTCAGGCCGGGACTCTTTTCCAGCTTGTGAAATTTGGGGCAGATTGGACTATGTAAAGTCAAGTTACAACAGCCTCCTTTGTCATGTCGAAACATCGAAATTCGCCGCGCCGCCACAACAACACCGTTTCGCAAAAACACAAAAGCTTCGCAATTTAGCATCATGAAGGTGTTGAGATTCTGCTGCCCAACTTTGAGATGGATCTCTTCAATCCTCTTGGAGGAGTATCGTAAAGTTTAATACCTGTAAAATGCTAAAATGGCGTCTTCTCACATGACCGATGACATCACCGTTCGAGCGATCAAAAATTCCTTCGCAATTTAGCGTCACATTAGTTTAAGGGTTATACCACCCAAATTTTACGCATCTCGCAGCAGAAAAATAATCTTTACAAAAACAATAGGTTTCCTTGCACTTCGTGCTCGGGCCCTAATAAGATTGGGAAAAGTATAACATATAACCAACTGTAGGCTAAACTAAAGCCAGGGCCCACTTTAATAATAGCACTTTTCCATCCTTCCAACCAATAAAAATCATATAAGTATATTAACCTGTTAGAGAGCCCCACTGCAAAAAAATTGCACTGTCGGGCCCGTTGACCTTGAACCCCCCCACACCTCCTATACCTACTGTGCATTGTGTGTGGACCCTGTCGGTTACAAGTTCCCATTAAGTACAGTGCACTCCAGAGACTAGACATTGTGGCTTTATCATATGCCTAGAGACCCAGAAAACAAGCCAGCCCCAGGTTTGCTGTGTGTTCGTTTTTGGTATTTTGATTAAATACAAATGGTCTGAAAATAAATGTTGACACAGGCTCCTTAGATAAGACACGGCATCCGTATTGGCTAAGAATCAAATAAAAGTTAAAGCTGAAGTAGGCGAAATTGGAGCAAATATGATCAAAAAAAAGTTATTTTTATTAAAACGGTCGCTATATCGTGACAGTAGTACATGAAACAGGTAATCTGAAAAAAATAATCATGTTCCTCTGTGTCCTCCGGTGCTCCTAACGGCATCTGCAAGATTTCACAGACCGGAGGAAAACAAGCAGTCAGAGCTGATCTGGGGCTTGCTGTCCATCTGCCGTCTATGAAAGCCGTCTGTCAATCACTCGTGAACTCTGACCAAATGGTTAAACTAGGCAGCGCTGATCAAATATGAATCAATATTATGTTACGTTAATGCCTATTTCTCTCCTCAAATGTTTTCAGAATCATCTTGTAGTGCACGGTTTAGCTGTAAAATGAGAAAGTTTGTGACCCGGCAGCCATGGTGAGATCAGTTGCAGGTACGCCAAGTTCCGGTCACAAAGAAGTCTAGTTTTTTCTCAGAACACTTGAATTACAATATGCTGAAACGTTATTATGGAATTGTTGCCCAATGATGCCAAAAATATACTGACTACTGCAGCTTTAACAAATTCGTTGACACTGGTGGAACTGTGACTTTGGGGGCCTTGGGGGAATTCCCCCTGTTGGTAATATAGTCTTCATAAGTGATGTTGAGGCTCCAGTAGAATTGTCTTCTTTAGCTAACAATCTTCAATGCTGTTCTATCAAACAATGTTCAAATTATGTTCTATTGGACTGCATTAAAATGAGAAATGTTTCTAATGTTTTGTTCTCTTCATGTCTGTAAATGGGGGGAGAAAATATATTATTCTTACAGTATTTCAATCTAATACTACAGTACTAGCACCAACTGCAGCCTCAAATGCAGATCAGTCACGGTTCACTGGTAGAGTGAAGCACAGGGAGAGCATTCTCTCAGGTGGAGATCAAAAGTCACAGGTCCACACACGTGAACACACCTTTAATCCCTGTAAGTGATTAAGCCTCACACGGCTAGTCAGAGCCGCGCTGAAACGTGAAGATGTGATGTAACCGTACATCATTATGTACACTGTGTATGTGTCTGGGATCTTGTGCACCACATATCATCATACATCAAACTCAGGAAAAAGATGTGTGCATCTGTCAGTGGGAATGAAATGTCACTTCAATTTGTCTGGAAAAAAGTGATTTGTTTAGCAAAAATGCTGATAAATAGTTGATTTAAATTTGCGCTTATTTAATGACTTTTTTTGGGGGGGTTTTATAGCGTGAAATGGCAAGAGCAGTGGTGGGCCAGCACCACGAGGCTGAGAGGATCCAGGGCCATAGTTATCTTCCCTACTCTCCCAGGTCATAGAGGAGACTCAGAGGGAAGCAATTGAGCAGCACATAATGAACTTGAGCAGCAGCTGCAGAGACGACACTCAACAACATCTCCACCTGGAACCACCAGCAGTGTTGAGTCAACTGCTACTGAGACTGAAGGGTTGAACGCAGGTGGTTCAGCAGAGTGAGAAGGTACCAACGTTTTCTGGTAATCTGATCAGAGCAGACTGTCTAGATTCTAGACTCTAGATTCGCCCAATAGTCATGTTTCCTGAGCCGACATTGAACGCCTCATAACAATAACTCAGTGGCACCTCCGTTAACATTCGTATCTCCGGTATTTAGCCAGTCAGGACTGGAAGAAAGATGGTGGAATCAGACTGCGTGTGGACTATCGCCGCCTGAAAACTAAGAAAGATGCTTTCCCTCTGGCATGGATTGAAGAGTCACTGGATGGATAGTATAGGAGCTAAGTGGTTCTCTACTTTGGATTTAGCAAGTGGCTAGCTAGTTGAGGTTGCTGAAAAGGACAAGGCAAAGACAGCGTTCTGTACTCCATTTGGACTATTTGAGTTTGATATGCCATTTGGACCGTTTCCATTTCAGAGCCTTATAGAGCGCATTTTTGGAGACTGCTGTTATCAACCTGTCTTACTGTACCTCGATGATGTGATTGTGTTCTCTTCCTCTATTCGTGCAGCGTCTGGAGAGGCTGGAGGAAGTTTTCTCTCGGCTACAGAAGCAGGTGCTCAAGGTCAAATGTTCAACGTGTCATTTCTTTCAGAGACATCTGAAATAAATAAATATCTGGGCCATGTAGTGTCGGCTACCAAACCCAGACAAGGTAGCGGTGGTGCGAGATTGGAGGACCCCCCACTAACCTGGCCGAGCTCCAATCTTTTCTAGGGTTTGCCAGTTGTTATAGGCCCTTCAAAGCAGGATGTGCAAAGATGGCTGCTCCTTTGCACCAGGTGGTGGCACAACTGAGTCCAGGTACAAAAAAGGGTAAGACCCCCGGGAAGCCACTGGCCTCAGCGTGGACAGCAGAGTGTGAAGAGAAGTTTGGCCAGCTAATAGAACACACTCGTCTCTGCACCAGTGTTGGCCTATGCAAATTTCCAGAGGCCATTGTGTTAGAGATAGACACAAGCCATGCAAGTCTGGGGGCGGTGCTTTCCCAGGAACATGGAGGGAAGCTCAGGCCTACTGCTAGTAGGGCACTCAAACCTGCTGAGAACAACATGCAGATCTATAGTACTAATAGGCCTCCGTCGGTCAGGGTATGACCATGGTTGGCGCATCCTACGGATCTGGCTGTCTGGTACAGCGTCTCTTGTGGCTAAAAAGCCCTATGCGAGAGTGGCAGTCTCGATCGCAGTGGTCGCATCTGTGTGTTGTTTCTGGTCTGCCTGCATTGCTGTGTTCTTTCCTGCGGGCCCTCTTGTCTGCCGCTGTGTCCTTAAGTTTTTGTTCCCCTGTCATTAGGTGTTGGTGCAGGGTGCTTCTCCACCTTGTGCGGTCAACTGCAAGAGCCTCCCAGGACTTGGTGTCGATGTTTAGGGCCTTCATGTCTCGCTTGCAGACATCTTTGAAGCGCAGGTGGGGGCGGCCTGTTGGTCTGCTCCCAGTTGCAAGTTCTCCATAGAGGAGGTCTTTGGGGAT